>QLOM01017463.1:0-19352 GCA_003313785.1 Termitomyces sp. MG148 | reverse complement strand
TGCCCACCATTTCCTTCTGATGGGCCCAGAAGGTGCCTACCTTCTGAGGTTCAGGCCTCTTTGTTGGTCAAGTCTTTGAGCAATGCAGCTCAAAGTGCTTGATGATTTTGTGGGCTTGCTTGTAGTGCAATGCATGCGCTACAAATTCTTCCACCATGTTCACTTTGGGCAATAGCCCATCATTGCAGATGAAGGATTCTCTCATTGCTTTGGGTATACCATGCAGGAACGTGTCTATCATTACCCAGTTGTCTGGGTAAATTGACATGTTCTGTGCATGGTCTATCAAGGTGTTGTAGAAACCTTGAACCCTCAGCTTCTCTGTGTAGGAGGTTGCAATGAATGCCTCCCTTGCATCCTGCATCATGGATGCACTCATGAACCAGTTGTACAGCTCAAGGATCACATTCTTGAATGTCCACTGTTGCCTTGCACAATTATAGTGCAAGACATGATGTCAAAACCAATTCTTGGCTGGTCTTTCCAAGAACTCGGAGAGAACAAACACTTGTTCTTGATCTAGATGGTCAACACCATACTGGCAGGCTGCCAGATGGTTGCACATGTCCATTGTCCAATTCTCCAAGTTGCTGAACTTGGATTCACCTCTATACAGGTTGATGTTTTGACTCCGCCTCACGCAGTTTTATTTCCTCTGGTAGGCATAATGCTATGCCTATGGCATTGTCAATAATGCTACTGAGGCATTGGTTAATTCTCCCCTTCCATAGTCCTTTGGTTGTTTGTCATGTGCTGGTAGTTCAAGGGATGCAGTTCTGTGGCACAAAATGTTGTTGTGGAGGGAGGGTAGTAGTAGACTTTGTTCAAGAATGCACATCACAAATATAGCAAAGGTTTGATGTGTTGATCTTGGATCATCTGTGATCAATTTTCTTGGCTTTTATGTACACTGGTTCTAATAGCCCAATGACCAATGTGTCAGCAAATGATCAAGCCCACATACATGGAGAATGAGCTGGCTGACACTTCCAAATGTTGTTTAGACTGCACTCCCTATTAGAGACTCAATAGAAGGTTGAGGGCATGAGTGAATGGTGAGAGGGGTAGGGTGCAGCAAAAGCTTGCAGAGCAAGCAGAGTTGAGACAAGCAGCTGGGCTAGAGTCCTGACCAAGGGCTATGTTAGTAGTTGGGATCAAAGAAGAGCCTAAGGCCATTACTAGTAGAATGTAAGATCTGGAATAAAGATAAGTAAAATTTATAATAGAAATTAAGCAGGAAGATCATGGCAAGGTTGGCTGCTGGAAGCATTTTGTAGCATGGACAAAACTGAGGAGGTGCTTCAGGGCAGCAAGTGAAAACAGCAGAAATGGAATCAACACAGCTTTGTGCTTGAGTGGATGCAATAGATGGACATGACATTTGTATTTGTACTATGGGCACTCATGCAGAAAGTGGGTGATGGACTCTATTGTGAGGCCTTGGCAGTGAGGACATGTTGGTGATTTGACTTGGCAGATGCAAAAGAAGTGAAGGTTGAGAAGCAAGTGACCCATTCAAAGCTGGGTGACCAGGGCTGAGTCTTTACAGCTGAGGTCAGCTATCAGCTTGAAATAGTTTTTGGAGAGTAGAGACTTGTCAAATCTGCAGGTGACTAAAAAACGTGGTGAGCTTTTCCACCTACACTTCCAGAAAATGTTGGTGGCAACAATGTCAGATTAGTGGACAGCTGAGATGCTGTGGAGGAGAGATTGTCGACGGAGGTAAGCTGGAAGAAATGGGGCTGGACTGGATGAGCCCTGAGCCACTTCCTTGGCTAAAGCATTGGCACATACATTGGGGGCAAAATTTACATGGCCTGGAATCCAGTGTATTTGCAGACAAATGACTCCTCTAGTGCAAGGGGGCTAGAGTGTATCTGAGCTGAGTGAGTAGGAGTGCCTGGAGGGCAGTAGAAGCTGATCTTGTTTACTGTGGAGGTTTTTAGCTAGGTTGTAGGCCATATCTAGCAGGTAGTGCACAGGATGTGATCATTGGTTGATTTCCAAGGGCCTGGATTGTTGCTTGGCTGTCATTGCCAAATATAATGAGGCTGCAAAGTTGTTGGTTCAAAGATGTCAGCAACTGAAAGCCTAAGGTGAGGCCTACAATTTCTGCTTGGTAGACGGTGTGAGTGGCTGCTTGAAACGTTGTCAAAGTAATTGCAAAGCCTTACTTTCACACAAGAGAACCAGATTGGTGTTTGATTCTAGTACTACATAGTATGAAAGTAGAATTGGCTGCCTTACCTAAGGCAGCCATACAAAATTATAATACTTATTTAATTAATCTAATAAATAATTATTATATGTTATAATAATTAATGTATACTTTTAATTATGGCCATAGAACAATAGTTCTATGGCTAGAGGTCCGTTACATGCCCCCCTTTTAGACTGCTAAGCAGTCTACACATTGAGTGCAGTAGTAGGTGGTATGTAGCCATAATGTAAAGTAAAAAATAAAATAAAGTACTGTTCCATGTATGTGGAGGTGAAAAGAGCCTCCACGGCTTGAAGTCCCTACTCATCTGTCAAATGAATACAAAAGCTGACATTAACCAACAGTACCAGTTGAAAAACAATGAGCTGCCTATGAAATTTATACAGACAGTGGGCACGCCAACTTGCTGGCCAAATCTATCCTCATCTCAGTGTCAATGTTAACCAACAATGTTGAGGAGACTGGGGCAGATGACGTTGAGGCAACTAGTGCCTGAGCTGTAGTCAATAGTACCACAAGCGACAGTGGATATGGGCCATGTCACAATCAATAGTGCCACAAGTCACATCAATTTGGATTCATTCTAATCAGATAGTAGAGTCCATGCTTGACATAGTTATATCCTTGGGAATTTTCAGGCACCAACAGTGCGTGAAGTCAGATCATATCATCAATGAACAGGTTCCACCAGCCATCTCACTGAGGAATAGCGGGAGGTTTGCCATACTGGTTGAGTTGACAATGACGTTCATTGTCGACATCATGGTAAAGGTCAACTGAGGTGTTTGCCTCAAAGGAGTGGGTTTCTAGGAAGACCACGCCAAACGTATAGGCATGGTCAACCCATTCTGGTGGAATGCAGTTTACCAGTAATGTATGCAGGACATCTGCATCCATCAGGTTGACTGTGACTGCATTGTCAAACTTTGGAATGGTGAGCTGGATATCTGTTCAGCTTATGGGTTGGAATGGGACCTTGGGATTAGCGGTGTTGTATGCTGTGATAGCTTCTCAGTACACTCCTGAATGTGCAATGATCAAGGCAAGAAGTCTTGCAAAGCGTCCACAAGCTCATTCCTGGGGAGAGAGGGCATGGATGAGGGCATGCCCCATCACCATCCTCCAGTGGATGCAGTAGGCAAAGTCTACTGCAATGCCAATCACTGAGTTCTGCATTCCCAGGCAGCAAAAATATAGGATATTCTGGGCCAGCTTGAACAAGTCAAAGGTAAACCTTGTACCTTCAGAATCAAAGCCAGCCAATGTAAAGAACAGCCTCCCGCTGCAGTCCTTCTACTGCAAGTAGCCCTCAGGGGTCAGAATGACCACCAAGTTCATATGGCAGGAGAACAGGTCAAGGGGAGGCGTGATGTGCTCATACTCTGGTGTATACACCAGAGCCATTGTGTGATCACGCAGGGAAGCATCAAAGTTGTAGCTGATGCACTGGAATTTGTGCATTAGGTAATAGGCTTCTGTGTGGGTGGAAATTAACTTGAACTTGTTCTGCAAAAGCTCTTTGAGCTTTTACAACTGCTGGGGATTCATTGGGAATCCCTGAAGTACTACCTTACCAATCTCAGTATTGGTAACATAATACCTCTCCTCAGTTTCCACCTCATGATAGACAGCGGCCACGGCTTCATCTTCAACAAACACAGTGTTGAACAGCCAGGAATAGTAGAAATGGCGGTCCAAAGCACCACCAAAGAACCAATTTGAACGTTTGACGGCAATGCCATTAATAAAAACTCCTAGACCATTGGGAATTCTCCTGGTGGCCTGCTCTACCCAATCTTTATCAGCTTTAAACTGCCATGCAGCTTCATGCTTGGCGCAAGCAGCAATCTTCTCATTCTTGGCTAACCACTGTCTGTGATTAATAGGCATCTCTCCGTCTGACAATGTATCCACCGGGTGCTCGCCATCTTTGCTCTTGTTACTTGGCTCTTCCAGCCTGAGCAATGCCAAGGTTGGTAGCCGGCCTTCTACCTCATTTTTGGACTGGGTGTCCTTCTTCACGGACACAGGCATATATGAATCCAGTGGTGCTTTGAATTGCACCACTGGTAAGAAAAACATGGTGGAGTTCTCAGCTCCAGCTGGGACTCTGACTGCAAACACAACTGCAGTCAGAACTTCTTCATTTGCTAGCCTGGTGGGCCCCAATGAATGGGCAAGAGCATGTGCTGACAAGGATAGTCCTTGTAAGCTGGCATCCATGACCATGAGCTCATTGTGCAGCTTGGATAGCATCGGGGAGAGTTCTTCCACTTCCTTCTTCCGCCGCTGATGTGCAAAAGCCACCTCAGCTACTGCTTCTTGCTGCCTTTTGTCGTGGGCTATATCTCTAGCCTTGAGGCATTTTGCCTCAGCCTTCCAGCAACAATGGATGCCTCTTGATGGTGTTTGCAAAAGTCTTAATTGTATTATTGTTACACTGCTGCAGCATAATGATTTTGTCTAACAGCTCAGTAATGACTACCTGGGCAATGGAATCTCTCAAAAAGGATGATTCCAGCAGCACTCTCTGGCTGGCAGACACCAAGTGTCTCCAAACTACTTCAACTTGAGGGTCCAGGACCTTCAGAGGTGTTGCTACCTCCTTTTCCTTTCTCTTCTTTACAAAAATTGTGGGCCCAAACACCACAATCAAGTTCCTGGGTCTGGAACTCAACTCTATAGCAATGGAGGTTTGACTGCCCTCAGAGAAGCTAGCTTACCTCCAAGAAATTACTTCAGCATGGGCATCACATTGCCACACCACATTGCAAAAACTTGACAAGTTCACTGAATTTCTCCAATTCATATGACAGGTCATTGCCACAGCTTAGGCATTCATTCACATGCTCTACAACTTTGCCACCACATTCTCCTCTTCCCCATTTACATCACAACACATTCCCAAGCTGGCTTGCCTTGACATCACCTGGTGGCACACCATAGCACCCCTATGGAACGGGGTCCGCTTCCTCTCTCCATCTTGTCAGAGAATCAACATCTATACCAATGCTAGCAGCATGAAAGGCCTTGGCAGCCACTTTGAATCAGAGTGATTTGTGGCTTACTGCCTCCGCCACCTGTGACACAAGCACATCCAGGTCAAGGAGATGTTTGCAGCAGTACATGCCAACTTCTGCTGGGTCAATCAACTCAGAAGAAGCCATGTTGTCTTCCATGTTTACAACAAAGCCATTTTCAACATGATACACAATCTGTCGATTCAGTCTGCAGCCACAATGAAATTTGTTTGCCACTTGGTCACGCTGGCCTGCCATCTGGATTTCTCTTTCTCTTCTGAGTGGCTTTTATCTTCCAAGAATTGCATTGCTGACACTGCTTCCCGTTTTTCCTTTATACACATGTTCTCAATTGCTCCTTGGCTCAACAAGAAACCAAGCTTGAAGCTCCTTGAGCTTGGTGGTTTCAACAAAACAGGCATCACCCCCAGACCATTGCATTTTACCTATGGCATGGGCTTGCAGCCAGCACATGCCGCACCTACTCAACCAGCCAATGGCAGTTCATCCTCCATGTCCAGCTTAACAACCTCTACAATTCCAACAGATTAATTTTACCTGCATCCAAGCCTGCTGTCCTGTCATGGGTTGCAAGCCTCGGTGGACAAGTGCAGCCCAAAACCATCAAGGCATACTTATCTGCAGTACGCTTCCTCCACATTGACACCAACCTTTCCTTCACTGCTGTCAAATCTCTGCTTGTCCAGCGACTCATCAGAGGCATTAAGCACTACCACAGCAAGCACAATTGCCACCCAGTCCAGCCAATCACACTTCCCCTCCTCACCACTCTTGTCAGGTTCCGCTGACCACGGGGGCTCAGTCCACTGGGCGAGACCCTTACAGAAAGATGCGATAGCTCCGGTGTACAATTCTGGGACCTACAAGAGCTCCAGGGGTAAGACGCTATGCTCCGGGACAGGTGCAAGCGTTCAAAGGATCTCCGGGGCAAACTACGAGACAGGGAGTGAGTGCGCAGGGTTCCAGATAAGTCCGGGGGGGGGCAAAGTCAGTTAACGGAAGTGAGGCGAGGAGGGTTACAGGCTCTACGATTGAGCCGAGCGTAAAGTAAGACCAAAACACAGATAAGTAAGTCTGGAGTGTTGCTAGAAACAAGGCCGGGGCTGGAGAAGAGTTGGAATTGATAACAGAGAAAGGAGACATGAGTTGGGGCTAAACCGGGAAATAATTGAGAGAGAGAGACAGAGAGAAGTGCGAGGCAAGAGATTCAAGACAAGTACAAAACGCAAGATGAGATGAAGTTAGAAATGGGCACAATACAAGATAGAGTTACAAAACACAAGCAGACTAGATTGGGAGGCACGAAACAAAATACTGGGCAACAATACAATGTGGGTTATGCAATATCAAGACTACTGACTAAGTTCCTATTCTACCAGTTAGGCTATGTCTCGGGCCAACCCTTCAATCTCCGGGTCTGGGCACAGCTCCAGAACTCTATACAAGTTGGCAGGTGTTGGTTCCAATCAAGTAGAGTGGCAGGTGTTGGTGGCAATCCAGTGGCGGCGGCATCGAGGGTTTCCAAGGCAGTGATGCATAGAGTGATGGCCGAATGCAACGTGATGGCCAGATGGCGTGGGTGTTGGCATGATTAGAGGGGCAGCAATGTCCAGGGAAGTCCGGTGATGTCTGGGGGGAGTTGTGTAACTTCCTGGGAATGGTGGGTAGTATCCGGGTTGATGGGGTCAATAGCCAGGATGATTGGCAGTGGCGTCTTCGGTCACTGGCAGGGGATTGGATCCAGCTTATGGGCTGGTGGGAGGTTGTCTTCCAGGACCTCCGGGAGTGTGGAGGTGGGTTCGAGGTCCCAGAGTTGGATGCGGGATTGGCGGGTCATAACAACTCTCCTGGCTCAACTCAAACCAGGCATCAACCCTGGTGACACTGTCATCCAAGCCGTGTGCTGCCTCACGTACTCTGGCCTCCTCCATTGTGGCAAGTTCACAGTTGGAAAGGGCAGCAAGTTCAATGCCACCCTTAACCTCACACACAACTCAGTCCAATTTCTTCCCAATTTCGAACACACCACCCATGCCAGGCTCTCACTCCCCATGTCCAAAACCGACCCCTTCAGGAAGAGTGTCATGATTACCATTGCCGCCGTGCCAGGCCACCCAACCTGCCCCATCAACGCACTCAAGGCACTCTTCACTGAGCTCCCATGCAACAGAAACAAGCCGCTGTTTGAGCAGCCAGATGGTAAAGCACTGTCATACTCCTTCTTCATCAATGCCATCCAAGAAGCTCTCTCAAAGGCTGGCATCAACCCTCATCTCTATGCGGGGCACAGCTTCAAGTGCGGTGCAGCATCAGCCACAGCTACAACCAGGTACTCTGACTATGAGATTGTAAGGGCGACCTCTGGAGGCTATGGCTCAGTCACACAGCTGGCAGAGAGAAATCCAAAGTATATATAGGTAATACAACAATAACTACTCACCTGGCAGAGGGAAATCCAAAGAGAACAAGTCTAGGGATTCCCTATGCCAGGAGTGACACTTCCAAGGCTCCAGAAGCGTGGGAAGTAACTGTATAGTATGACAAAAGCCACAATAAAATTTATAATCTAAAAAAGGAAAATCTCCGAAAATAATCAAAAACTCGGAAATTGCCATTGCCAGAGGTCATGCACATGTCTCATGTGACTTGCTTAGTAATTTGGAGGCTAGCCTCGAGATGACTAAGCCTCTGCATGCTTACTAAGCCTCTGGAAGCGGTGGCTACACTTGTTTGAATGATAACTAAAGAACCAGAGCACCTCAAGGGCTGAAAATAGTACCAATAGATAGTGTTGAAGGAATAGAAGCAGTAAAGTAAAAGAGTGACAGCAGAAATAGGGAAATAAATAGAGGAAGAATGAAAGAATAAGGAGTGGAAGAAGGGAGAAATGAAGAGTCCCCTAACAGAGATACAGCTACTAGGTTGCTGGCGCAGTGACTCCTACAAGTTGTATATTGAAAATGACTTGGCAAGGATGTTAGAAGTCAGACCTAAGAACAATATGAGATTATTCCCTCAGTCTAATATAATTGAATATATTGACTGTACCTAAGAACAATATGAGATTATTCTACAGTTCAGTCAGTTAAGTGCATAATGTTGTTTTAGTAGTGTAACATACCCCTCAGTCCAATATAATTGACTGAGGGTTGTGTCTAGTGTTGGTCCAATATATATGTGTCCGGGGTGAACAATGGGGCCATTGTTCACCATGTACTGGCCTTGTGGCACAATGTAACAGTATTGGCCCTGTATGTGACAGTCTGGAGTGTCTGTGTGATAACCTAAAAAGGTCCAACAGAGGATCCTTCACTTATCTTGTTGAGGCAGGACCGGTCTCGGGGGATCTTGGATGACTGTAGTAAAAGAGAGAAAACCTCAGTGGTTGGGAAACACTATAATATATTGGGTATTTCTACCTGTAGTAAAAGAGAGGGACTACAGGTAATGAGTAACATATCAAGTGTGATATATAAGGATTGACTTACACCTCAGTGGTTGGGAAACACCGAGGTGTGACATGTAACAAACAATGAAAAACATACAATAACTAAATTAGAAAGTAGTTGACTGTTGTCCTCAACACTCCCCTTCAATGTGAACGTGGATTAGGCGATGCCAAGAAGTTTGCGGAACTTCTCAAACTTAATTCAAGCCAATGACTTGGTAAATACGTCCGTGATCATATCAGCAGTTGGAAGGTAGTAGATGTGAACATGACTGGAGGAAACAGTCTGACAAATAAAGTGAAAATGACCATCAATGTGTTTTGTGCGTGCATGAAACGTTGCATTCTTTGAGAGTCGAATGGCGCCATCATTATTGCAGTATAAATTAGTGGATAGGAAAAATGAATTGAAAAAGGAAAGATCTTTAAGTAATTTGTATATCCAAATTATGTCCTTTGCGGCATGCATTAGGGCAACGTATTCAGATTCTGTACTGGAGAGCATGATGATTGGCTGTTTCTTCAAGCTCCAGGATATAGCACCGTAACTGACAAAGAATGCAAAGCCAGAAATAGAATGTCAATGGAAATGTAAAGCCCAGTCTGCATTGGAGTAGCTGGAAATTTAAAGATCTGGACTGCTGAGAGTGAGTTTCATGTTGGATGTTCCACGCAAGTAGCAAAAGACGTGAGTGACAGCAATCATGTGAGTAGATCAGGGAGTGTCAAGATACTGGGAGAGGATGGAGACAGCATAGGCAATATCTGGACGTGTCATAACAGCGGTGTACATGAGCAAGCCTATCATTTCACAATAGTGTGTTTTCTCTGCGGGCAACAGAACTATGGGAGAAACCAAAGGTGAGTCAGGTGTGAAATCAGCTCCAGGCTCCATGGGTGTGATAGCAGTGTGTGAGTCTTTGAGACCAAAGCATTTAATGATTTGCTCAATGTTGTAAGGGGAACGCTTGACGTCTGCGGAACTCCTTCCACAGAGTCAGCAATGCAGGGGCAAGTGAGAGTCAAGCAAGCGCAGAGGCGGGCAGGAGTTGGGCAAGAAGCAAGCAAGGCTGTCGGAGGGTTGGACGGCACTAGATAAGCTTATGGTCGGTTCAGTGGATAGGCCAGAAGAACACTGCTATTGTTCAGCCTAGGGATATTCTATCCCATAGGCTGCCTATATATACTACATTGGTGGCTGTGCTATTACTAATACTGTTTACTAATCAGGCCCCAGTATGTAAAGGAGTATGACTAACAATAATTGATGCTGAGTAAGGTCTGGGCATATGACTCATCAAGGCTGACTACTACAAGACAGAAGAGAAAAGAGTGGGCCAAGCAGCCGGTTGAATCTGCTAGGAATAGGCATATTGTTGGACTAAGCTTGGAATAGGGTTGGACATGGTCCAGAGACTGGTCCCCTGACATCAGCCCCTCCTCTAGGTTTGTTGCCTTGACAAACAGTATTCACCTTCCCTGGGTCAGGCGAGAGCGTCAAGCAGTGTTAGTGCCATGCGGAGGTGCCTCAGAAGTGCCCCGAGCATAATGCCCAAAGGCGTAGTTGATGACCATGGGGGACAACAGAGCTGGAGTCAGAGTAGAAAGGGCCATGGGCAAGCCAGCAGGCAGTGAAGGTGCTACCAAGACTGGCATAGGAGACGGATCATCCCAATCAGCGGGTTCTTGGAAGTCCATGGTAGAGTCATGCATAGAGGCCATAGGAGGAAGAGGCGGTGCAGACTGAATAGAGAGTTTTGGGGTGGATGAGGCAGGTTCCCTAGAAGGGGCCGGTGCAGCAACTGCCAGCACAGCATTGCCAGATTGCTGCTTCTGCGATGCGCTTTCCAAAGACAACAAGGGCTTCACCAATCTGCTGGTCAGTGCTCCAGATAGTGACAAAACGTCGGCCTTCACCACCAGCTGAACCAACCATGAAGGCGGCCAACCAAGAGCCGGACAGGTCATGGGCTTGTTTAAGACCCCACCCCTGATGTCCAACAACTGGCGCAACCAGAGAGTTGGGGAGCTCCAGAGCACATTTGTAACGAGGGACTTTACCATTGGTAGGAGGAAGATCCCAAGCAAGAGGGACGGCCAGGAGAGTATTAGAAGTAGAGCGCAGGACCCGTTGGGGATTACAAGAGAGGGGTGCAGTAGGAGTTTTGGAGAACTCGGAGGGCTTAGAGCAGCCAGGAGGAGCAGAGCAATGGGCAACCGGAGCGTTACTACGCTTGTCAGCTGTTTGGGCGATGGCAACCACATGTCCACTCTTTATAGCAGCTAGTCTGCGTTCAAGGGCGGCGAGTGTCAGCTGCATTTGCTGCATCATAGAGAACCAGTCAGCGGTCTAGTGAGGCGTCTTGGCAGGGCCCGTCCTAGGAACAGGAGGCATACCAGAGGCCAGGGCAGAAGGACGAGCAGAGGGTGCCGCTGTAGGAGTGTGAGTCGTAGGGGTAGAGGGAGACCAAGAGTCAGAAGACACAGTAGGGAATAGAGTTGGATACTGTGGGCTAAGAGGGTGGACAGTGTAGAAGGCTGAACAACCTGTAAGGGGAACGCTTGATGTCTGCAGAACTCCTTCCACAGAGTCGGCGATGCAAGGGGCAAGCGAGAGTTGAGCAAGCGCAGAGGTGGGCAGGAGTCGGGCAAGAAGCAAGCAAGGCTGACAGAGGGTTGGACGGCGCTAGATAAGCTTACGGTTGGTTTAGTGGATAGGCCAGAAGAACACTGCTATTGTTCAGCCTGGGGATATTCTATCCTACAGGCTGCCTATATATACTATATTGGTGGCTGTGCTATTACTAATACTGTTTACTAATCAGGCCCCAGTATGTAAAGGAGTCTGACTAACAATAATTGATGCTGAGTAAGGTCTGGGCATATGACTCATCAAGGCTGACTACTACAAGACAGAAGGGGAAAGGGTGGGCCAAGCGGCCAGTTGGATCTGCTAGGAATAGGCATATCGTTGGACTAAGCTCAGAATAGGGTTGGACACGGTCCGGAGACTGGTCCTCTGACAGATGTAAGCTTGCTGGCTGAGCGATATGGTGTGAGCATTGTAGTCTTGAGTGAGGCTGACTCTGAGAAGCCAGTTGATAGAGCCAAGATCTATGATTTCAAAGTGCTTGCTGAGTTGCTTCTTGATCAGTGATGTTGAATCGGTAAAGTCACCAATTATGGTGAAGTCATCAGTCGCAACAGCAACGATTGTGTAGTTTTTATCATCAGTTTTGTAGAAAATGGCAACGTTGGCTTGGCAGACTAAATAACCAAGATCAGTGAACGTGTCAAAGACTTCTTTGTACCAGTGGTGTGCACCTTGCTTTGTTTCATGAAGCAGGCGCTTCAGATGGCATGCTAACTTTGAATCCGGTAGATTGGCAAATTCAAGAGGTAAATTATGAAATTGTTGATAGTAATGTGGGAATTGCATAAATATGACTTCATTTTCTTTGAGTGATGAGTTTAGATACGTGTTTTTGACATCAGCTTGTTCAATGGCTGTGCCATGGGATGCTGCAATGGATAGAAGGACACAAAGTGTGGTGGCACGTACAGTGGGGGCAAACGTTTCAGAATAGTCAACTCCAAATTGCTGTTTGAACCCTTTTGCAACTAGTCTGGCCTGGTATTGGACAATCTGGCCATCAGTGCCATGCTTACAGCACAAGACATATCTGCAAGGTATTATGTTTGCATCTGCTGGTGCCTCAATTATGTCCCACGTGCCTAGCTTCTCAATCTGACTGAGTTCAGCATCAATGGCGGATGACCAATCAGCTTTTTCATCACCATTTAACGCTTCCTTTACCATTGGTACATCTTCACTGATAGCTAGTGCATGTTTGACAGCTTCTTTGGCCCATTCAGCACCCATTCTCTCAAATTCAACACCACTAGTCTCTAAGATACCCGTGGTATCAACAATAAACACGGTTTCAGCTATGTTTGATGTCTTTGTGGTTTGTTTTTGCTTTCCTCAACCATACTGCTTGGAGTCATACTGAGGAAGTCCCACAAGGGAGTTTTGGCACGCTTGGAGATGTGGAGTGTTGGTAGGTGGTTGATTTTGATTGGTTGGCGTGTTTTCAATGGTCTTTTTGTCAGTTTCTGTTGCGCTTTTACTCGGTTCAATTTGGATTTGTGCAGGTGTGTTGGGTGTATTGTTAACAGGTTTGGCTTTGGTGACTTGAGCTGATGCAGGCTTAGGAGATGGTGCTTGGGGACTGTCCAGATTGGATGATCTCCACTCCCCCTCAATCTGGACACTGTCCAGGATTAGGGCAGCCTCTTTACTGGAGTAAACATCTCTCTCCACGGTTACTATGCTCTTACCAGGCCAGTAGATCCTGTACTCTTTTGACTGATCATCAATTCCAACAACTTTTGCTTCTTTGACTTTAGATTCGAGTTTTCTGGTTTTTTGCAACTTGATGTAAACCTTTTTGCCCCACTCACAGACCCCAGATAGATCAGGCTTTTGTCCTGTAGCCATTTGATATGGTGTTGTATTACCAGGAAGTGAGCTTGTTGGTGTGCAGTTACCCAACCACACCATGTGGCATTTAGCCTCAGCCCAGAGGAATTTTGGAAGTTCTGCAGCTATCATCATTGTGTGAGCACCCTCAATGATGGTGCGGTTAGCACATTCAGCAACACCATTTGATTGTAGAGAGTCATGGACTGTGAAATCACATGTTGTACCAGCAGCATCTTGGTGAGTCTTGATTTTTGTGCTTATAAACTCACCACCATGATCACTGCCATATACTTTTATAGCTGTGTTTCTGTGGACTTTCACTATGCCTCGTAATCACAGTATGCTTTGAAGGTGTCTGACTTTTGGGGCAAGAACATGATCCATTCTTCACAAGTGTATAGGTCGACATTTGTGTATGAATACAGGTTTCCTCCAATGGAGCGTACCTGAGCTGGACCCCACAGGTCGCCAACAATCTTTCCCCCATAGTGTGTGTACATTGTTTCACTCTTCTTTGAAAAAGACTGACATTGTGCTTTGCCTTTGATGCATGACTCACAAGTTTTGGGTTTTGATGACATGTCAAGCTTGATGCCAGTGATCATTCCGAGGCGGACAGCCTCTCGTAAGTTGCTGTGATTGATATGCCCCATTTGACGGTGGAGCTCACTAATCAAGATAGATTTTGATATGACACTTGCAACATGACTTTGGGAGATGACAGTTGATCCATTGGCATGATATAATCCACGGATTGCGGGGACACAACCAATGACCTGGCATTGTGGCTTTGGACTTCTGATGACGCACATTTCCTCTTCAATGAGGAGAGAGCAACCAGCATGATCGAGACATGATACAGATACCAGCATGAAGGCCATAGTAGGTGCGTAATAAACCCTTTTAAGAAAAATGGGGACTAGCTTTTCTCCTGTCTTCATGGGTAGGCAGATTTGCAGATCTCCTCTGCCAAGAGCACTAAAAGTACGTCCGTCTGCTGTGTGGACTGGCTCAGAGTTGATTTCCTGATAGTCTATGAATCTTTCACAAGACAGCAAAAAATGGCTGCTAGCGCCACAGTCAATGATGACACCGACAGATGGAGATGCAGCATGGGCTTCATGGCTGTGTTCAGACGTGATGGCAAGTGCGACGTTTTTGCCTGTGTTGTTGTTAGGGGTGTTGATAGTGAGGGAGGTGAGGAAAGCATAATTTTCTTCCTTTTCCTCAGTTTTGGCAGCATTTGCTGACTTGCCTTTATCTGCCTTATCCTTTCCTTTCCCTTTGTGCTTTTTCAGCCACCATTCAGGTGCCTTGCCCACCATACCACCGCCTTCCTCAAAACATTTGTCCTTTGTGTGTCCATCCTTGTTGCAGTTGTCACAGTGCCATTTATGTCAGGGGACAAGTCCTTGGACTGTCCACTCCAGCCTTGCTTAGTCTGTGTTGACGTTGGCACCCCTATCTAGCCACCATCTGGACAGCTCCGGCCCTATCCGGCTCTCTTCCCGTCTCGGCATCATCATCTGACAGATCAGCTGGTCTTCGGACCCACTCTACTTGCCGGCAGGCCTTTATGCCATTGGCTGGCTTACTCATGCTGATTATTGCTTACTCAGTAGTGCTTAGTACATACCGGCCCTATTAGTCAATATGTCGTAGTCATAGTGTGTCCGATGTAGTATATAAGTAGGACTGACGGATGGAACATCCCCAGTCCTAGCAATAGCATTGCTTCTGGGTCTACACATCAGCATAACTGTAAGCTCCTCAGTGACGACCTTGCTCTCTGCCTTCGCCCTCTGGCTCCGTCCCTTGTCGGCGGCCTATCCTCTTGCCTGCCAGCTGCTTGTCACTGTGCTCGCTTGACACTCGCTCCCCTTGGTGGTGGGCTTGAGCAGTCATTGCATCTGCTTGGCATTTCATGATGGAGCATCCCCTTACAGTTTATCCTTGTCTTTGGACCTAGATTCCCCCTTTCCCTTTGCATCTTTGGAATCACCATGAGCCTTTGCATGTGCAGCAATCATTGCTTCATGCTGGCAATTAATGTTCATTTCCATAGCAGTGCTATTTGCTTCCTCATTGAGATGCCAGATAAGATCCTGGCTTGAAACTGGTTTCCCAGAGGTGCGTGCGGACGTTGCAAGCATGGTGAACAAAGGTTTGTATGTGGGGGCAAGAGATAGTGATGTGCGGATGTAGCTTGTAAACGACACATTGGACAGAGGACAACCAATTTTGGTGAGGCGCTCTTTAATTACAACTATATTAGCAAGATGTGTACGCATGTCGATTTTGCTATTCTCGACAAAGAGGGTGTTTTGCAGTTGAGCAAGGAGATCAGTCTCATACATGGCTCCTTTACTGCCATGAATTGATGCAAGCTTTTTCCAAACAGCGGAAGCGGTGGGTTCACCTTTAACTTGGTGAAAGGTAGACTGATCGACCGTACTGTAAATGATCTTGCGAACTTGAGCCTCTTTCTGCAACCATTCCTCCATGGCATCCTCCAAATCTCGGGATCGATCTCCGAAGAATACCATCCGGGTGCAGGGAAGGTTATAGTATTGTGGGGCCTTACTGAGGAAGCTCGGCTAGAGGGAGCCGTCAGGCAATTGGTCTTCTAAGACCTACACCAACCGGGCACTGGCAAGCATTGCCGAGAGTAGAAGGGTTCAAATAATAGAGACGGCACGTTAATTATGGATAAGTTGGGACCTTAAAAAACCTTACTATACCGTGAGACCTAGGACACAATAGCCCAAGCAGTAAAAAATAGGTCTATAAATAAACTGATTCCTCCTCTCGTCAACCTGATCATCAGACAACGGAGCCAGGGACTTATCATTGCAATAGAAGGATCCCTTGCGCTCAATGAGCGCAACCGGTTTACGTGCGGTACCTGTAATATGTCTCCGGAGCTTCTTTGATGTTACAGCATTTGTGACGCGTTCCTGGTACATAGGCCAGTTCGAACCATCAGCTGCAAGCGTCGGGACAGTCAACTTTGTTGACAAAATGTCATAGGTAACGTCGGGGCCCATAACCTGTTGAGGCAGGACCGGTCTCGGGGGATCTCGGATGACTGTAGTAAAAGAGAGGGAACCTCAGTGGTTGGGAAACACTATAATATATTGGGTATTTCTACCTGTAGTAAAAGAGAGGGACTACAGGTAATGAGTAACATATTAAGTGTGAAATTACTAAAAGCCATATATGGGCTTAAGCAAGCAGGACGTAAATGGAAAGAGCAACTTCACTCTGTTCTTGTGAAACTAGGGTTCAAACAAACAAGTTCTGATGACTGTCTGTATGTGCTCAGGTCTGGAGGTCACATAGTCTTACTCATGTTAATCTATATCAACGATATGACCATAGCTGGAAAGGACTTTTATGACATCATATCATTCAAGGACAACTTGTCAAAAGATTTTGACATCATGGATCTTGGTGAACTGCATTATATTCTAGGAATACAAGTGACCCAAAATTGGGCATGCAAGACTATCAGACTGAATCAAAAGTCTTACATTGACTCTATTCTTGATTGTTTTGGCATGACTTGATGCGCTCCAGTACTCACCCCCATGGTGACAAATCATAACTTATCCAGCAATCAAAGCCCATCCACACCCAAGGACATCGCCTTATACAATGATTACGCTTGTGGGATCAATTATCTGTCTTTAGTTGAGTCACTGTTGTACGTAACCCAAACTAGGCCTGATATCCAGTTCTCTGTTGGATTGGTAGCGCAATTTGCTGGAAACCTGGGCATTCCTCATCTGAAAGCTTGCAAAAGGATACTCAGGTACCTCAAAGCTATCCAAAATCTCACACTTGAACTGGGAAACTTGAAGAACTGCAAAATCAAGCTTGTTGGATGGAGCGATGCCAGTTGGGCGCAGGATCAAAGTGATCAAAAGTCCATCAGTGGCTAGTGCTTTGACTTGCATGGAAGTATTATCTCGTGGTCCTCGAAGAAGCAAAGCATGGTAAGCAACTTTGTCTGTGGAAGCCAAATACATAGCATCTTCCAATGCTACCTGAGAAGTCGTATGGCTCAGGAATCTTCTCACTGAGCTCAATTTCCCTCAGTCTATTGCAACGATTGTTCACACTGATAGCATGGACAGTATTGCCCTGTCAAGAAATCTGGTATCTCATTTGCACGCTAAGCATATTGACATCCGATACCATTTTATTCGTGACCATATAGATCAAGAAACAGTACAGTTGAAATATGTGTCCACTAACGTTGGCCAACATCTTCACTAAAGCGCTTCCCAAAACAACCTTTGAGATATATCATGAAAAACTTGGTATTCAACATTCTTTGGTTTTGTCAAGTGGGAGTGTCAAGGGAATTGGCGACAAATGACCTGGAATGATATCACAACCGTCATATGGTATGTAATGTTTTGGAGACTCACCTCATAATTTGGTCATAGAGGTATCATCGTACTGAGACCTGTAGGTAATGTTTCATACAAAAGATGTTAAATAGGCCCCTATTCACTGAAGTTCAAACATCTTTCGTGTGTTTGAACTTCAGGTGTGTCCACTTACATCATGTCATTTGTAATACTCAATAAACATCTTTCGTGTGTTTGAACTTCAGATTGTGATTAAATTATACTACACTGCGCAATAATACAGCATGCTTCGACAAGATGATTACATTTATAAACAATGCACATTTGAAGACTTACAGGTGTGTATTCTATATCAATGATTAGAACATGTTCTCATTCCCTTGACAAACAGGGAATGTATGATATTGCAGAGTTAGTTGATGAGGTAACTCTATTTCATTTTTTTTTTGTCATATTCTCACTGTTACGTGGTTCAAGTTTAATACAAGAGACGGCACCGAGGACATTGACGAACTTATCACTCGTGGGGCACGTTTACTTGATCAAAGCAGACATACGAAATGCCAGGAACTCAAGAACCAGAGGAAAGCTTACAATCAATGGATTAGGTGCGTCATTTGCAAAGTCTGATTGGCCCAAAGATTGAACAGGCCTTCATAAATCCAGCGGTGATGATGAATGAATATGAGTGACTGTAGTACAAATTATCTTACTGTCTATTCTCCATTAGAAATAGAAATCATCAACTTCCAATGTGATGAATATGAGTGACTGTAGTACAAATTATCTTACTGTCTATTCAATGTCTATTCTCAATTAGAAATATCGACTGCCAATGACCATCTCCTAAGAAAACAAACCAGCATGTTCTGGTGTTGAAAAGATGGATAGGGGCTATTGCTCATATATTAGACCCTATCTGTTGAATTTTTTTTCTTGACTTCTCCCTCCCCCTTTGTTACGGGTGTGGAAGCCCCTCAGGAGAACACAAGAGTATTTTTTGGTGATGCACTACCGTCTAGTTATCTCAGGATCATTTGATAGCAAGTTTCACCTGTACGATCTATATATGTTTTGTTTTTTCAGTCATACCAAAGTCATCAAAGCCTGAGGTTTTTAACATTTTTAGCTCTCGGGAACATCGCATTAGTGCGGTGTAACTCTCTCTGCTTGTGAATCTCTACTCGAGAAGATACATGTGCTGAAGTCCATGTTCTATCATTTATAAAGTTTTCCTTTGCTTAGGGAAGCCATCAGCGCCAGTCAGAGATACTTGGCCCGCACGTAAGGGAAGTTGCATCCCAGGGATGGCTTACAATGTCATGCCCTCCCTGCAATTGGACTCACGGTAGGCAAATTTACAACGGCCGCGCAAGGGATTCTTCGACATATAGCTTCTTGTGAATCAAATGCCGACTCACGGTGAACTCCATCCTCACCAGAAGTTCCTCTTCCGATAGAGAGCCCCTTGACCCTGCGCCGCAAGAAACAGAGGTGCAAAACAACCATTTTTGATGATTGTACGAGTCAACAAGATCACTCTGACCAAAGGAAACTTTTGAAACCAGATTCAAACAGGTGCGGGTACGAGACGTAAAATAGCATATGGAGTGGGCAGAGCAATAACGGAAACAAAACGTGAGGCTTCGCAAATTACACGTGACCGCGACCGTCGATCGAAATAAATATTGTTGAATCATGGGCGCTTTGAGCAAGGCGCAGCCAACATCGCACAATCACTAGCTCAGTCAGAACCTATACACCATGGTCGTAAGTA
>QLOM01017451.1:0-10346 GCA_003313785.1 Termitomyces sp. MG148 | reverse complement strand
CAATGGGCAGACTGAGCAGCTACTCCTCGCTGAGTTCACTTATAATAATACTCCTCATTCCACCACTGGAGTCTCACCCTTCTTTGCCAACAAAGGTTATCACTTCTGGCTCACCGTCTCTCTCCAAGACATCCCCTCCTATGTCGCCCACAAAGTTGCCAAAGACCTCTGGTCGCTCTACCAATTTCTCCAAGAAGAAATTGACGTTGCCAACAAGGCCTATGCAAAGCATACCGACTCCAAACAAGAAAACACCCCCAACTGGACCCCTGGCACCATAGTATAGCTTGACTGGCGCAATCTATGCACTCAACAGCCCTCTCTAAAGCTGGATCACAAATGATTTGGCCCCTTCAAGATCCTCTGGAAAATCTCGACCCATGCCTACGAACTCGATCTCCCCTCGGGCATGAAGGGCCTCCACCCCGTGTTCCACATTTGACTTCTTGAGAAGCACGCCCCTGACCCATTTCCTGGACAACATCCAGACCAACCCCCACCCTTCGAAGTCAAGGACAAGTACCACTACAAAGTAGACAACATCCTCAACTCCAAAAAATTATGAGGCCGCACCCACTACCTGGTTCAATGGAAGAGATACAGCCCCAAGGACAACACCTGGGAACCCCAACAAAACTTGGACAGAGCCTCCAATGTACTCCAGGAGTTCCACCATCAGCACTCCAACAAACCCTGGGACCCCCAGGACTAGAACCCACAGATGGCATCAGTGGGCTTAACCCCCGCCTCTGGATCTGTGAGGGGTTCAACTCCCACCCAGTTTATGCATTCCCATTTCCACTCTCTGTCCCCCACTTTCCCCACTTACGTTCACACAGAAGAAGACACAAAAATATACACGTTGGGCAAGATCTCGAAGCAAGACTATCTACAGTAGGACGCTGAAGAGCAAGTCCAAGATCCCCCTACTTCCACCCCTCCACAACCCACAACGCCTCCATCTCTCCCGCCAACCCTGCCATAACCTCCTCCACACCTGGCAGAACCTCCCCTGCATCTCCCGCTACCTCAACCCACGATTCTGGCTCCAATACGTTCCTCTGGCGGTGCGCAGCCAGTAATCTTGTCAGCTGCCCTGCTCCCAGCCAAATCTCCGGCAGACTCTCCTGCCCAACCCTCCCCAATCTCTCCTGGATGAATGCCACTGCCAACGTAGCCCTATCCAGGAGCAAGCAATGCTCCCAGGCCCACTCTAGGAACCAAGTCAGCCCAGAAGAGGATGGGCACATGAAAAAGACATACGAAGCAACGACACCTGCGTTCCCGCCAGTGTCAGGGGACCGGTCTCCGGACCGTGTCCAACTCTACTCCGAGCTTAGTCTGACAATATGCCTATTCCTAGCAGATCCAACCGGCCGCTCGGCCCACCCTTTTCCCTTCCGTCTCTTAGTAGTCAGCCTTGATGAGTCATATGCATGGACCTTACTCGGCATTGATTATTGTTAGTCATACTCCTTTACATACCGGGGCCCGATTAGTAAACAGTATTAGTAATAGCACAGCCACCAATGTAGTATATATAGGCAGCCTGTGGATAGAATATCCCCAGGCTGAACAATAGCAGTGTTCTTCTGGCCTACACACCGAATCTACTGTAAGCTCTCTAGCAACGTCTGACCACTCGGTTAGCCTTGCCAGTCCCTTGCTTGACTCTTGCCTGCTTCTACACTGGCTCGACTCCCGCTTGTCACCAGTGCTCGCTGGCTCTGTGGAAGGAGTTCCGCAGACGTTAAGCATTCCCCTTACAGGTTGTTCAGCCTCCTACACTGTCCACCCTTCTAGCCCACAGTATTCAGCCCTATTCCCTACTATGTCTTCTGACTCTCGGTCTCCTTCTACCCCCATGACTCGTACTCCTACAGTGGCACCCTCTGCTTGCCCTTCCAACCTGGCCTCTGGTACACCCCCTGTTCCTGGAATGGGCCCTGCCATGACGCCTCCCTGGACTGCCGACTGGTTTTCTATAATGCAGCAGATGCAGCTGACACTCGCCGCCCTCGAACGCAGACTAGCTGCTCTGGAGAGTGGACATGCGATTGCCGCCACTTGAACCACTGATAAGCATAGTAACGCTCTGGTTGCCCATCGTTCTGCTCCTCCCAGCCGCCCTAAGCCCTCCAAGTCCTCCAAAACTCCTACCGCACCCCCCTCTCATAATTATCGACGGGTCTCGCGATCTACTTCTAATACTCCCCTGGCCGTCCCTTTTGCTTGAGATCTACCTCCTACCAACGGTAAAGCCCCTCATTACAAATGTGCTCTCAAGCTCCCCGACTCTCTTGTTGTGCACATTGTTGGGCATCAGGGGCGTGGCCTTAAACAAGCCCATGACCTGTCTGGCTCCCGGTTGGCTGCCTTCTCGGTTGGTCCAGCTGGTGGTGAAGGCCAACGTTTTGTCACTATCCGGGGCACTGACCAGCAGATTGGTGAAGCTCTTGTTGTCTTTGGAAAGCGCATTGCTAAAAAGCATGTGCATGCACCATGGAAGCAGCGATCTGGCAACGCTGCGCCGGCCATTGCTGCACCGGCCCCTTCTAGGGATTCCGCATTGTCCACCTTGAAACCCCCTACTCTGTCAGCACCGCCTCCTCCTCCTATGGCTTCTGTGCCTGACTCTACCACGAACTTCCAAGAACCCGCTGATTGGGATGATCCGTCTCCTATGCCAGTTTTGGTGGCACCTTCACTGCCCACCGGCTCGCCTATGGCCCTCTCTACTCTGACTCCAGCTCTGTCGTCTCCCATGGTCATCAACTACGCCTTTGGGCATTATGCTTGGGGCACTTCTGAGGCACCACCACGCAGCACTAACACTGCTTGATGCTCTCGCCCGACCCGGGGAAGGTAACACTGTTTGTTGAGGTGACAAACCTAGAGGAGGGGCTGATGTCAGGGGACCGGTCTCCGGACCATGTCCAACTCTACTCCAAGCTTAGTCCAACAATATGCCTATTCCTAGCAGATCCAACCGGCCGCTCGGCCCACCCTTTCCTCTTCCGTCTCTTAGTAGTCAGCCTTGATGAGTCATATGCATAGACCTTACTCGGCATTGATTATTGTTAGTTATACTCCTTTACATACCAGGGCCCAATTAGTAAACAGTATTAGTAATAGCACAGCCACCGATGTAGTATATATAGGCAGCCTGTGGATAGAATATCCCTAGGCTGAACAATAGCAGTGTTCTTCTGGCCTACACACCGAACCTACTGTAAGCTCTCTAGCGATGTCCGACCACTCGGTTAGCCTTGCCGGTCCCTTGCTTGACTCTTGCCTGCCTCTACGCCGGCTCGACTCCTGCTTGTCACCAGTGCTTGCTGGCTCTGTGGAAGGAGTTCCACAGACGTTAAGCGTTCCCCTTACAGCCAGCTCCCTCATCAACCATTCCCGGCGGTACTCCCCCTGCTCCTGCAAGACCTGCAGCCACCAAGCTAACTCCTGGACCTCCTCCACCAAAGGGATCTCAAAGGTGGGTGCCCGAAGTTGGCCCTGCAACTCCTCCATCTCATCCTCAAACGCTTCCCGCTGCTGGAGGGCCTTCTTGTGCAGCCTCTCGGACTCTATCAGAGGACTCCTCATTTCTTCCTTCTTTCACTCCTTATTCCTTCATTCTTCCTCTACTTATTTCTGCTGTCACTCTTTTACTTTACTGCTTCTATTCTTTCAACACTATCTATTAGTACTATTCTCAGCCCTTGAGGTGCTCTGGTTCTTTAGTTATCATTCAAGCAAGTGTAGCCAACGCTTCCAGAGGCTTAGTAAGCATCCAGAGGCTTAGTCATCTCGAGGCTAGCCTCCAAATTACTAAGCAAGTCACATGAGACATGTGCATGACCTCTGGCAATGGCAATTTCCGAGTTTTTGATTATTTTTGGAGATTTTTCTTTTTTAGATTATAAATTTTATTGTGGCTTTTGTCATACTATACAGTTACTTCCCATGCTTCTGGAGCCTTGGAAGCGTCACTCCTGGCATAGAGAATCCCTAGACTTGTTCTCTTTGGATTTTCCTCTGCCAGGTGAGTAGTTATTGTTGTATTACCTATATATACTTTGGATTTCCCTCTGCCAGCTGTGTGACTGAGCCATAGCCTTCAGAGGTTGCCCTTACAGTTTTTCAGTAGAGCTCATGCCTTAACTCCATGAGCTGCCACTGGTTGCATGCTACCTGATACCAGAACTCAATACGCGCGTCGTCAGGTCGTCCTTTGGCCATACTGTCGATCCAATCCATGAAAGAAGAAAGGAGGCCATCTCGGAAGGTGAGACAGAGCTGAAGACCATCCGGATAGGAGGCCTGCTCAACAAGAGCTTGGAAGGAGTCAATGTACTCATCTAGAGTCCGCTTCCCCTGTCCGTATTGATGAGGGTCTTGGAGAGTAAGAGCTGCTACCTTAGCAGGGTCCAAGGAAAAGAACTTGGTTTGAAACTCCTTCTCAAACTGATCCCAGCTTCCAAAGCTCTCTACTCCTCTAGGACGTCAAAAAACTCGTAGCGCATATGTTGAAGCTCATCCAGACTTCATGTAGGAAAGAACCCAGGCAATTTTGAGAGCGTCAAAAGGAAAGGCTTTACCACTGAGCTGCAGATAGGTGATACATGACTGTAGAAATTGCTCACCCATGGCTCGGTCACCATTGAATGCATCTAGGAGTGCTGGACAAGGAATATTGGCATGAACAGAGAGGAAGGCCCCAGAGCAAGGGACTGGAGGGGTGTTAGCCCTAACTGGAGGTGCCTGGGGAGGGGTAGGAGGAAGAGGGAGGCACTCTAAGAGGGCCTGACGGGAATGAGAGATAGTGTCTGTGGCCTGATGTAATCCAGCAAGTTCGGTGGTGTGAAGGGTGAGGGAAGCTTGAGTGGTCTGCACCTGAGTCTCTAGAGCAAGCAAGCAACTCCAGGCATCATCCTGAGAGGCAGAAGCATCCAAGGGAGCACTTGAGGAGGCTGGTTGGATCATAGAAGCAACAGAGAGGCAGAGGTAATCCAGTAGGGGAGTGACCTAAGAGGGCAAGAGAGGGCAAAAGCAGGCTAAAAGGGGCTCCCAGACTGAAATGTAGAGACTTGTTCTGCTGTAAAGGCAACCTCTGGAGGCTATGGCTCAGTCACACAGCTGGCAGAGGGAAATCCAAAGTATATATAGGTAATACAACTATAACTACTCACCTGGTGGAGGGAAATCCAAAGAGAACAAGTCTAGGGATTCCCTATGCCAGGAGTGACGCTTCCAAGGCTCCAGAAGCACGGGAAGTAACTGTATAGCATGACAAAGCCACAATAAAATTTATAATCTAAAAAAGAAAAATCTCCAAAAATAATCAAAAACTCGGAAATTGCCATTGCCAAAGGTCATGCACATGTCTCATGTGACTTGCTTAGTAATTTTGAGGCTAGCCTTGAGATGACTAAGCCTCTGGAAGCATTGGCTACACTTGTTTGAATGATAACTAAAGAACCAGAGCACCTCAAGGGCTAAGAATAGTACTAATAGATAGTGTTGAAAGAATAGAAGCAGTAAAGTAAAAGAGTGACAGCAGAAATAAGGAAATAAATAGAGGAAGAATGAAGGAATAAGGAGTGAAAGAAGGAAGAAATGAGGAGTCCCCTGACACTGGCAACTGGGACCATATGTGGTCAAGCATCAGGTAGGACCCCTCACCTACTGGCTCCAACTGCCCATTGGGATGCATCGACTGCACCCAGTCTTCAACGTGGTCAAGCTCTTGCCTGCTCCGGATGATCCCATCCCTGGCCGATGTGCTCTCCCTCTGCCACCTCCTGTCCTTGTCAACAATGGAGCAAAGTACAAAATAGAAAAGATCCTGGACAGCCACCTATTCTAATGTAAACTACAGTACAAGGTCAAGTGGAAGGGCTACGGTATCTGTAAGGGGAACACTTGATGTCTGCGGAACTCCTTCCACCGAGTTGGCGATGCAAGGGGCAAGCAAGAGTCGAGCAAGCGCAGAGGCGGGCAGGAGTCGAGCAAGAGGCAAGCAAGGCTAACAGAGGGTCAGACAACACTAGATAAGCTTACGGTTGGTTCAGTGGATAGGCCAGAAGAACACTGCTATTGTTTAGCCTGGGGATATTCTATCCCACAGGCTGCCTATATATACTATATTGGTGGCTGTGCTATTACTAATACTGTTTACTAATTGGGTCCTGGTATGTAAAGGAGTATGACTAACAATAATTGATGCTGAGTAAGGTCCAGGCATATGACTCATCAAGGCTGACTACTACAAGATGGAAGGGGAAAGGGTGGGCCAAGCAGCTGGTCGGATCTGCTAGGAATAGGCATATCGTTGGACTAAGCTTGGAATAGAGTTGGACATGGTCCAGAGACTGGTCCCCTGACAGTATTGAGGACAACTCCTGTGAACCTGCCAAAAATGCTCACATGCCTGCCCTTGTCCGAGATTTCCACTGTAACCACCTTAGAGCACCCCATGTCATCCGTGGCCTCTACCCCATCTCCCCGAAGGACTGTGCTGTTTACAATCTGTTTTACCTGGTGTGTCAAAACACCATACTCTAGAGGGGGGGATGATATCAGGGACTTCTATTTTCAGAACTTTCTTTTTCAGAACTCCAGAGTTCTCTGGAGATTTCTGGAGATCTCCAAGACGCTGTTACACCTTACAGAAAGTACTGTATAGTCTTTCCCACACCTCTGCCACCCACGCTGATGCACCATGCCGCAGCAGAGAAATCCTTAGACTTGTTCTCTTCAGATTTCCCTCTGCCAGGTGATTAGTTATATTTTCTGTCATACTGTACTGCTTCTAATAAACTTTGGCTTTTTTTCTGCTAGTTGTGTGACTTAGTTGCAACCTCCAGAGGTTGCCCTTACAGAAACGTTGTCAAGAGAATAGTATAGCCTTACTCTCACACAAGAGAACCAGATCGATTTTTTATTCTAGTACTACGTAGTATGAAAGTAAAATTGGCTGCCTTACATAAGGCAGCCATACAAGAATATAATACTATTAATCAATTTAATAAATAATTATTATCTGTTATAATAATTATTATATACTTTTCATTAAGGCTGTAGAATAGAGGTCCGTTACACATGCCCTCCAAGATGGTTTCTGTGATATTGTATAGTTGTTTCCATGCCTTCTGCCCCATGCTAATGCACTGTGCTATGGCAGAGAGATCCTTAGACTTGTTCTCTTCAGATTTATCTCTGCCAAGTGATTAGCTATTTCCTGTTGTATTGTAGCCCTCCTAATAAACTATGGATTTCCCTCTGCCAGTTGTATGATTAGCTGCAGCCTCCAAAGATTGTCCTTACAGAAATGTATATGCTAGCAGTAGCCTCTGTAGCACTGCATCACTCTCTTCCTCCACCTTGAGTTGAGTGGAGATAATCTCCTCTATCACTCTTTTCAGGTGCACCCATGTAGCTGATACTGACATTGTGGTTTCTGCCACCAACAGCAGAGTGGTTGGCTGTCCCATAAGGTGCCATTGGCATTGCTCCACTGCCAGCTGAGTCATGTACTGTTCCTCTGTCTCTCCATGTTGCTGTGGCTTAAAGAAGTTGCTCAGTGCTTCTTCTATGGGGTTGATTTCAATAATACAGTTGTGTGAACAACCAATGTTTCACTACAGATCCATTTGAATATGTCAAAGCACCATTGGTGGATGAGATGCCAATGAAATGGTGACCTATGTCATGACCATTAGTGACCCTGTATAAGCAAGAAATTCTCAACATAATTCACCAAACCCACAAATCACTGGATATTGTTTTATCTTCTGGAGTTTGCCACTCCTGGACATATGTCAATTTATCCTAAGTACTCTGATCATCAATAACATGGCTGAGGCACTCATACAGCTTGCACTTCTACCATCCACCCACTAAGCTTTGTCATTATCAGAATCAAAGCCAAAGCAATCAGCTAAAGGTGGAAGCACCAATAAAAGACAAAGACAGTGTTGCTCAGAACTTGTTCAGCTTTCTGATCTGATGGTACAAGTCAGAGGTCAAAATGTAGGACTATGTGGAAAGAAAGACTTGAAGGTTTCATGTGGAAGTGACCCGAAGGGATACTAGTTATTTATTAATCAGAACAAAAAGGCACATTTCCCACGGCCTGTTTTCCGACCTCGCTACATCCATGAGCACAGAAGAGTACGTGGCTTGGCCCGTGTTCTCCATTAAAGGCTGATGTGGCTGACAGCGTCCCGCCCGAGGCAACACCGGCCGACGATGTGGCGCAGCCCGCGACGAAGAAACGCCCGCGCCTCGACCTCGGTGTCGGTGTAGGCGGGCGTGAGCGCAAACGCGGCAAGAGCATGTTCGGGCTCGTCGTCGGCACCCTCACCCAGGCCAAGATCGAGGACAAGGAGCGCAGTGCGAGCGAGGCCGTGTGTTCCTCCCTTTCTCTCCTCGCAGCTCACACTAACGTCCACCGCGGGGAACAGGCAAAAAAACGACAGTTGATTGAACAACGTCTGCAGACGAAACTGCGTATCGAGACGGACTCGGTGCGGCGCGCGGAGGAGGCAAAAAAGGACAAGATGGCTGCAAACCGCAAAGAGGAAGAGCTCCAGCTTAAAGACTCGATCTACAAATTCCGCCGCACGCGCCTCCCGCTCTACTCCAACTTTCTACTCACGTCCGACCTCATCGTCGACGACGACGACGACGACGCGGACGCGGACGCAGATGCAGACGCGAATACGCCGGCGCGTGCGCTCGCAAACCCTGCACGCTCACACCCCCCGCCGCTATACTACCTCCCCGCCGTCCTCCTCCCCGCCCAAGCCGCCTTTCTCGCCCGCCGCAAACGCCGCGTCTGTCTTTTCTATCTCCGTATCTCCCTTCCTCTCTCACTCACTCGCTCACACAGGTAGGCATCGCGGCTGAATCCGAATACGCGCTCTTCCGCGCCGAGCGCGCGCAGGGCATCGCGGACGTCAACGCTCTACGCCAGCGTGTCGCGGACGAGGAGGTGCGCAAGCGCTCTGAGACCGTGACTGGCCCTGACTCTGGCCTTGAGCCGGGCAAGGGCAAGGGCGGTGCTGGTGCAGACGCGGATGCAGGTGCCGATGCTGAGGGATCCGCTGATGCTGATGCTGAGGGGGATGTGGACGTCGATGTCGATGCAGAGATGGAGGTGGATGGCCTAGGCGAGGCAATGGATGTTGATCGACAGAGGGAGAAGGAACGGGAACGGGAGAAGCACGTGGGTGAGGGTGAGGGTGAGGGTGAGGTGGAGAGGAAGGAGGAGCCGGCGCCGGGCGACGAGGTTGATGCGGTCGAGTATTAGGGGTCGCGTGTGACGCTCAGAGTCGTCGTTATCGTTGTTGTGTGTCTTTTCTCTTTTGCTCGTGTGTTCATCCTGCTTTTCTTTCTCTCCGTTTCTCTGCTGTAGTTCCCTTCTCACCTCTCACCTCTTACCCTTTTTCTTTTCCCATTCCTCTCCGTCTTCCCTCCTCGTGAATGAATGAATAAAATGTACCCTACCCCCACAGAACCTCTCAACTTCCCATCAAACCTCGACTTGTGTCGATTACTGTCGTTGGGCGTCGTGACCCTCGAGCTCGAGTTCGAAGCTTTCTTTCCTTCCTTTTTCATAAAGGTGGGGTAAGGTTAAGAAAGAAAGCACAGTTCCCATTCGCTCCTCAGTTGCAGTCAGGTCCTCTCCCATACATCCGAAGCCATGTCGTCAGTCGGGTGGTACCGCTGGTGGCAATAGTTTTTCCTTTTCCCTCTCTGTTTTGGCACGTATTTCTGAGGGGCAAAGGTTTGAGAAACATCGAAAATAAATGCCCTGTTTCCCAAGGCAAGAAAGAGACCGTTGACAAAGAGATGGCATGATCTATTTTCTTCTTTTTTTGTTGGTTTTTCCAGTTGAAAACGGTTTCTGGCACCAGCAGTGATGCAAGACTACGATTTGGAAGGGTGAGTCGATACATCGCATCGCCCATCAGACTGTTAGGCTGGCCATGGCTAGTCGACATGTTCACAATAAACTCAAGACTGAGGACTTCATCTTATAGTGTGTGAACACAATGCTTACAAGTCAGCGCTGTAGTTAGTAAAAACCTGGCTCAATTTGTAAACCCTCTAAGGGTTTTAAGAGTCCCGATCTAAAATATCAAAAAACTGGAAATTAGTTCGCGAGGCAGGAAATATGATCAATCCGCATGTGGTCACTGCAAATATAGTTTTTTGCGTGACATGGTTAGAATACCCCGACTCTTGGTATCAGCGCATGGTTGCACGAAGCAGAGTCATTTAATAGTAGTGGTCAGTGTGATGAGCCTCAGAGGAATGAACCGCAAATTAATACATCGATTCTC
>QLOM01017450.1:0-21315 GCA_003313785.1 Termitomyces sp. MG148 | reverse complement strand
AAGGTGGCTGTTGCAACGCTCCAACAGTTCTTCACAGGCCTCAGGCCTGGTGGATTAGTTTTTTTTGGCTGCTTGATAGATCGCAGCTCCGGAGAAATGGCGCACAAAGAAGATCCGATGCGGAAAAGTTCTTGTAATGACGGACAGAATGGGACTCTATGTGGATCCAGGGAAGCCATACGTCTTGCATAAGTCGCTACAACCTTAGTTCATCAGAGCAGGATTGCTGGGTTACGTACAAGGCTCAGTATAAGATGTCGAAACTGCATGAGCACGAGGCGTTACACGCTGTTTATACCACGAACGTTCCAACTACCACGCCCGACCCGGAGCCACCACACGGCATATCTTCGTACTGCGGTGCAGTTAACACTGCCTCGATCTTTGCCTCCAGGCGAAGCTCTCGGCTAAGCTACTTTACCATCATCACTTTCGAACCCTCATGCACTTTGTGAAATCATGTGAAGGGTCTATTTTATCAGGTTATGGGAAGTGGAACATCAACTTGTGAGTAGAGAAGTTCTGCGCCTGTGAAGTTCTGTCATGCAGAACCCAGGAAAGCGGATGGCGCTTGTCAAATACAGTCGGATTTTATAAATAGACTTACAGTGAAAAAGCCCAAGAAAGCCCAAGATAAAAGTCTCTTCTTCTCTAAAGCTATCGAAGCGGCAGATGCAAGTGCCGCAACTCGAGATTCCAATGTTGATCATCGATTCGGTAGGATGATTTACAAGTCAATGCCACGTAATCTGAGGTGATGGAGTATTGAGATATTTCCACCTCGCCTCGAATACTAAGATCCTATCTTGTCATGCTTCGTTGGCTGAAGAGACTTGAAAATACGAATATATTACATAATAGTTAGCATCAACCACGCGATAATCCGAAAATGCCGACATATGCACGTCATTCCTTTGTCTCAACAACGGTTTGGATGTGGACATGCAGCTGCAGACTTCGAACGCAGTGCCAGCGTCAAAACAATCCCGGGCTTTGTCTCTAGCTCAAGAGCGAAAATTGGTCGACTACCTCGACGAACAGTTCCTTCAGCTGATGCGCGGGTACAAAAAGCGGTTGGTTGACTTAGACCTCTTCGCTTACACACAGTAACCCTTTATTCTTCCCTCTCATCGCAAAAATATTCAGCTCAGAACCAACAACGCATTTGCCAACGCTTCATGACTATCTTGACGCCAGTCGTCGAATACTTTCCCTGATTTTACAGATACCGCCCATTGATCCCTCGACATCTCTCCGAACTGCTTATCTTTTACGATTAACTAATGATACTCTGAGCTCCATAGTGGGCTATCCTCCAGACTCTGACTCGTTACCTGAAGCACTGGACTGGCTGGATGACCTTGACCAAGCTTGGCTTACTGTCCTCGAGGCACAGGTCTGGGACCCGTCGACTGGAACCGGAGTTGACTTGTACATCGATGCGGCCGACGCTAGTAAAGGAATAAAGACATCACCTATGTCTCAGACGGAACGCACGCGATTGAGAAGTTTACTTGTAGGGAGCGCTGCAAGTCTGGAGGAGTGGCTGGAAGATGGAACAGAGGGTCCAGAGGAACAAAATATGGAGAGCATGTTGGAGAGGCTTGGGTTACAGGCTGAATTTGATGATCTATTCTCCAGGACTCTCGATCATCTTGGAGGTTTGAGTGGCATTGTTGTAGGTCAAGCCTAAGGTGTATCTAGCATGCCAAGAGTTTCTGGCACTTCCCAACCACGACACGCATGCAGACGTTCGTTGTTCATCTACTCCTCCATCGAAACCTTTTATCATTGTCCGCTATAGCTCTACGTGGTTCCTTGGGTGTAGCTCAAACTCATAACGTCATTCCGCCAGGACCTCCGGCATAGAGGCCTACGATAGCGGGTGAGATGCTTGGTTTCCGGAGTGCTAAACCGCTCATAAAGCATCACAATAGCCTTCTCAAAGCTCCTCAAATTTTATAACCATTCTTCTCCACTCGAACACGAGTTTGGATTGCTCTCATGTTCATATTTCGCATAAAGATTATTTGTCTGGTATTTTGCTTTTCGGGATCTGCAGTCAGTTCGCGTAGTGTTAAACCTTCCACTCCATCAAACGCGCATTCACATAGCTACTTGATGCTACATTCATATCTATTCTGCGGCTCCTCTTTCATATAGATTCGCATCGGTTCTTGGACATGAGTCGTAGGTATCAAGCAGAGACGACATTAATTCGACGCTGTTGAAAACCTTGACTAGCACTAGTAGAATCTTTCGAATCCCGATCGAAGATTCTATTCCCAGTGATACTTGTCAATGGCATGGCTGGCACACGCTCTTGGGTGTTGCCTCCGAGGTACAAGAACATTGCTTGCCAGTACGCAAGGAGTCCTTTTGCAATCTGTCCAAAAGACTGGATTATAATTTGACTGTAGTGACTCGGGGAAATGCTTTCCCATTGACATCGTTGTATCCGGATACCTAAGTATGGTCTCAGATATATGTCGAGATTGGTAAGGAAGATTCAAATCTTAATCATCGTGACCAATTGCGGCAAGGATGTTTCTCAAGGGTACAATGACACATGACGACAACTACGCCAAAACAAGTTCACCATTGCGAGGATACAACATTTATGTTCTGGATTAAAACTTAAACATTTATGACGCTGAAAGTACTGATAGAAAGTTTATCAAGACCAATCGACTTGGGAAATGCATTTAATACAAGTGCACGCTAGATACTGTGGCCACGCTCTCACACTCCTCTTTAACAAACGCTCTAAAACTGCACCACATCACGGTCAATTTGGACAGCCATACATAGGCAAGTACCTGAATCTACGCACACTACAAGCTGCTCGATGTGACGACACGAGGGATAATGGACTTGATCTTGTCCAAAACTCCAGCATCAATTGGAATATGGAGCTCAAGCTGCTGAAAAGGTCCAATCAAACCTCGATGCCTTGCTTCAGCAAGTGCCAACACGCTCTTCGACCAGTCTGGGTCTAATGTTGCGTCTTCCCCACCAGCCGGTGTAGATGTGGGCCTGGAGTTATTTCCAGGAGCCAGGACCATCGGAGCAGCATAAGGGCTCGGCGCCTGTTTGTTGGGACCAATATGGAGGGTGTGAAAGCTGAAACGGGTCAAGAAGTCAAGAAGGAACGGCATGGGGAGGAAGGACAAGATGGCCTTGTTGATCTCCAAGGTCGTGAAGAGGGTCAGATCGAGGATTGTTGAAAGTCCGGCCAGGTAGGACGATGGGGTCAGCCCGTTTTCGACCCTGAGACGGGCACTCCCTGGGGACGTATACGTTTCTAAATCAGGTCTAAGGAATTTGATGTTGTCGCACTGGGTGACTACACGGGTGTTTTCCACGTCCTGGGGGGTGAGTCTGCTGGTTGCGAAATCCAGTATGACAAGGGCGCTCGGCGGGATGCAGAGCAAGGGCAGAATGCCATAAATCGCAGATTCTTTTTCTTCAAGGTAGAAAATGCGTAGTTTAGGTAGTGCAACAGGGGGAAGAGAAGAAACCTTCTCAAGGTCGTGAGTGTGGACCTTGTCCAATGAAAGATGTTCAAGACGCGGGGATGACAGGAGTAGTTGGCGTAGAAGTGTTGCTGTAGGTGAACACTTGTAGCCTACTCCCCTCAGTTCCAGCACTGTCATGTCTGTGAGCTTTGGAACCCAATCTACAGAGACGCCACGGAGTTCCAGCCGCTCAATACGGGGTGAAAAAGGCGCTTTGGAAACCACAGGATCATCTCCCACTCGAGTAGAACGATAGAGATAATCGATATGATCGAGCGACACACTTGAAAGGTTGGGAAAATCATCTCCGATTCTGCTAAACAGATTTCCCAGCTCGTACTCGCGGCGGAAAGAGATATCGAACGACCGGATCCGCGTCGAGTGTGGCTGCAGATCTGTGCCGCGAACTTTGATCATCCGAGTATCGCGTGCACAGACAATGTCCAGGAATGCACCATTCGATCGTGAGATTAGTTCTTTGGCCATCTTCGGGCTGCCAACTTCAATCCGGCCCCATATCCAGGGGTTGCTGAGCGTGATTTCGCGCCACTGTCGACAGACCTGGGAGATCGCTAGTCTGTTGGGCCGTTCGCCTCGTGTGAGAGGTAACGCAGCACAGATTTGGAAGATCTCTTCAAGGATTTCGGGAGGGATGTAAACGATGAGCGATGGCCCTTCTGGAAATCGGATGTTGGACATGGCCTCAGCCAGAACGGCTTCCGCAGAGCGACTTCCTTGGTATGGCGGGGACATTGACAAGGAGGTAGGATTGCGAAGGATTCTGAATATTTGGGTCAGTCCCGCTCCTTTCAGAATAGAATGAAGAGAACTTGAGGCGTGTCAAAATTGGGATAAAAAGAAGAGATTCATAGTCATTTTCACGCGTTTCGACTGGGATTTGTCTTGGCTTGTAGTTGTCACCAGGCCCAAGCAAGGGTCCATCCAGGCACAATCTGCTTCAGGAAATAATGACTTACGGTCCACCACCGTCCATGCATGCGGTTGAAATCTGTGGTACGAATCGTGTGGAGAAGTTGTGGCATCGCTACTTGCTGAGGAAGAGTAGATGGTGCTCGTGTTATAAATCTGGGAAGTCAATGCATCGCAGGACTCGCATCCCTAGAACACGGCAGTTGTGAGTTCAGTTGCCAGCAGCTAGCATCGTCGTGTAGTCGCGGCATTTAGGTCATGACCCGGTGTATCCCTGTTAAGTGTAAAAAACACACCCCACGATCTGTGAAAATAGGAGCACATGTTGTATACATCTTGTTGCACATTATACGAACGAGAAAAGTGATGAAAGTACGTCCAGGTACGTGACAAACTTGAAATAGAAGGCCAGCCATTCTGCGCCAGGCTAAAAGAGGAAAATATTCGTAGGTATAGTGAGTGCAACGATGATGGTATAGTAAGCGGTGCGTGTGAAGATGTTGAGCTGACAACGGGACTCTGGGGTGCGAAGAGGTGTGGTCGGAGAAAGGAAGCCATTGAATATCTATTTTCGCACAAGCAGCGGATTCTTCACGCTCCCAAAACGAACAATGCGCCACGCTTCTGATGCACCTGCTGAACTTCTGCTACTTCTCGAGGTTTTTCTTCCGCAGGATACACATGCAACTGGGGAGCAGCCGCCTCTCTCCTCTCGTGTTCACCGCGAGTTACACGCTGACGCTGGATTGCCTCGAAGCGCTCAGCACGCCCAACAAAGGTAGTTTCTGTGGGAGTAATGGCTCTGGGAAGTGCGGGCGAAGGATTGACGGTGGCGTGCTGCAGATATGCACGTCCTAGGAGACTGCGTGGGCCAGGAGTCGGTGCCATCTGTTCAAAAGTGGTTGGTAGGGCGCTGGCACACGACAAAAAGGCGAGAAAAAGAGCAGCGAGGAAAGTGAAAAGGGTAATGGTGTGCATGACTTGTTGAAGTTTAAAGAATGGGGGTTTCTTGTGAAAGGTATGAAGTTTCGTGGTTTCCTGCCCGCGAAATGGTTTAAGTGGGTTGTTGTGAACGTTGGTCAACTGTAAGGGAAAGGAATAAGAACAAGAAAGACAACGCCCGCTGTTGTTTTTTCTTGATATAAGGGCCGGCGACTAGCGGTCACGTTAAATGACTAGACTTGACGTAAAGCCCAAAAGATATCCCCGGGGGGACAAATGCAAAAATGTTGTGCTCCTCCCAACTATCCTGAAGTGATTAGATACTTTACTGTGTATATAATAACCAAAAGTACGTCTCGAATACCTCAATCTATCAACTCGGAATCACCTCTTTGTCCCCCCTAGATTGAGCGCGAGCCAATCGTTCCTCAAACCCGCGCATATAAGACACCTTGTCCTTGTCCTCTGGATGTCGCTGAACACCAGACCCGAGATCTCCTCCTGGCTTCGACTTGGTCATTGCCTGCAGCCCCCAATCCAAGGCCTTTTCCAATCGTTCCTTCAGCGCAATAACATCTTCAAGAGAATACCAGGAGATGGACCGACGGAAAGACACCCACAGGTAAAGCACCATTGCCTTATGTAGTGACTCGAGTTGTTGTATTCTCAGAGAAGTCATACCCTTTGTATTCCCTTCAGTCTGGAGACGCTCGACTACATCCAGGTTCGCTATTAACGGCGAACCATCCATACATTCCCAGAGATTAACGGCCATTTTTTCCCGATACGCTTCGAAAAATTTGCTAACAATCTTGCTCGCGGCATCGTCATGAACCGGGATGGGGGAGAGGAGGAACAGCGCGATATCCTGACTAGTCAATGTATCGATGTGCGTGCTCACGATTTGGTTGCATAGAAGGTGATATCTCTTCTCAAGCAGGTCCTCATGGCGTAGGTAAATTGGGAGACGTGAGATGTAATAAGATGCTGCGAGAACGGTCTGCGGCGAAGATTTAGGCGGAAGTGCGTGGGCGAGCCTTTGGAAACGTCTGCTGCCAATGCCAATATATGCAACTGGGAGTGGTTGAGGAGGTGCGTCGAGAGCTTGTTTGATGTGCGCTATACTTTTTGGTAAGAAGGAAGTGACGTAGCCACCAGGAGAATCTTTCCCATGAAGACCGTATCGGCCTGCGCGACCGGCAATTTGCTTCGTTTGAGATATAGAAAGTGGTGCTTCTCGTACCCCTGTGTATTTGGATGTAGCCTGAAAAATGACGCGCCTGATTTTACTACCACGAAAAATGAGGAAGAATGGGAAATGTCAGGATGGAGAACATACAGATTAAGCCCCATCCCAACCGCGTCACTGCCTATTAAGATGTCGTACCCGCTGTCAGGATCATTAAAAAGCGCCGCTTGCTCGCTTCGAATTTCAGGCGGAAGACGTCCGTACACAACGGCACAACGAAAGGGAGTTTTCCTCTCGATCTCACGTTTTAAGTTGAAGATGCTGCTCCGTGAAAAGGTAACGATGCAGTCCCCCTTCTGCACTTTACTCCAATCTCCATTGAGGGTCTCCTCTTGCACATACAATGGCGAAAGTCGCTCGTATCGGTTAATGATGAGTTCTTCACCAGTCTCCTTCAACAGAGCCTGAACTACAGGCACAGCCGTCTCCTCACCACAAAGATGCACCTCTTTCGCACAAACACCCAACACCGCTGTCGTCCATGCATTTCCACGTTCAGAATCGCCGATCATCTGAATTTCGTCAATGACAGCGACATCGTATATCATTTTCATATTCAGCATCTCTACGGTGCAAGATCCAAGCGGGGCTGCTTCATCGACGATTCTCTGTTCCTCCCCTGTACGCATGTTGCACGCCCTGGCGTACTTGGAATTTCCTTGCTTATGAGCTACAGCCACGTCGAGCGCCGAGTTAGTGTCTGCAGTCGTCACATTCTCGACCTCCTCGACACCAGCTGGTATGATCTGGCCACGATTCAGACGCTCCCATATTTCGTGAGCGAGTAACCGCAACGGTCCGGCGTACACGCCCGTATTCGCAGCAGCAAGTGCTCTCAACGCATTATGGGTCTTCCCACTGTTCGTCGGTCCGACGTGCATGATAATTTTGCGGTGCACTTTTCTGGCGAAGGGAAATTCTTCAGCGGGGAACGATAAATCGCTTGCACTAGCGAGAGCCTGAATTCTACAGACGGTGTCTTCGGAAAGGCCCGCGGACCAAAGACGCTGAGCTTGTTCAAGCTCGGAAGCCCAGGTGAAAAGGATGGTGGTGTATATAATGTCCATAGAGTGTAATCGGTCATCGCCGTCGAGGTGGTGTACGAAACGACCGAGGATGTATTTGTTGTGCCCTTCTGGAGTCGAAAGTTCGCCTGACGTTACTGCGTGAACAAAGGCAGTGAGCAGAGGTCTAACTTCCTCGGTTGGGATGCCGAAGTCCTGAAGACGCTGAGGGAGCCACTGGAGACGAGACCACTCTTGTACTTGATCCTCGAAGAAGGCGAATACATTGTTTGGATCAACTTTTGGGACATGATAGGGAGGAGTGAATTCTATATCTTCACGAAGTGACCGAGAATTAGTTGGTTTCCTGTGGCCTTCATGGCTTCTAGGCCGTGAATTTGTTCTGGGGCTACCACCACTACGCAGTCGTTGAAATGAAAGGCTTGCTAGAGTCGTCCGTGACTCTGCTGAAACTCTAAGTAGTGTGCGCCGGCATTGAGAATAGGATGAGAGCGACAACAGACGCATGCCGCATACTCGTGCGTCCCTAGTTGATTTCAAAATTTCAGGACATGTTTACATGTGTTTCGAGTCCCCGCCTCCGCCATCATTTTTTCCGTCACTTGGTGGTCGCGGTAGACAACGACGAGGATAGCCTGCCTCCTACAATGGCGGCTCTGCCTTCACAGCTAAAGGCGCTCACACGCCTGCGCTGCGCCATCTTCCAAACATCATATAACCCGACCAATATGAGGACTGGGGCCAAATACCTCCGCGCGCGTCTCCGCGGACCGTCTATGCTCAACTACTACCCACCAGAAATCAATATCGCACAGTTGGCGCGGAAATATCCTGAACTAGAGCTTGTAGATGAGGATGAGGAGCAGAGGTTGCAGGATATTGAAGACAGGAAGAAGAGAGGGAAGGGTGCGCCGAAGAAGGCGAAGACGAAGGGTGCGTTGATCATTTTACTCGGCTTCGATGTGCTCCTGAATTTTTTCAACTTTCTAGCTGACAGTAGAAGAACCCAGAGAAAGCGGTAGTCTGGTTTTCAGTGAAATTACTGTATTCATTCAACATTCTGATCGTCCCGATTTTCACTGTGTCCCCATGTGTGACTTCTGTTCCATTTCAGGACTCTATGAATTTCTTCGTTCATCATCATACGGGCTCCAGGTTAACTACCGGCTGCAGTTCAAGTAGTACAACTACAGAAGACAGAATGTAGAGTTTTTGAGAACGCTGAGTCGATAGGATTATCAAACTCTTCGCATTTGTTCCAATTCGCAGCTTTCTGTTTTTCGACATTATCCACATTAATCATGGACAGGTACTGTTGACGAAATCGGGAAAACACAACTTCTCAGCAGAGTCTTGGGACGAGGACTCCTGACAGCTTATGTGCCGAGACGGATTGTTCTATGGCAAGACTCTTAGTGTGCTGCGCAATGATGTCAGTCGTTTTTAGAACATCAGTCAACGTGTATGAGGTGCGCGTTTGTCGAGCTTCTTGATCACAGAGCTGCGGAATTCCACGCCTCTCCCCCCGCCCCTGTAAATGGACATGGGCTGCGCATGCAAGCACAGTTGAGACTGCAGTCCCCTGGTAACCCAGAACATGACGCGGGTCGCTTTGCAATGGGTACGGCGAGCCTGTGGGGACAGGTGTGGGAGGACGAGCAGTAGTCCGTCCTCTTACTCTTCCCTCTCCACGCTCGATCACCCCTATCCTATTAACACCCTGCTTATCTTTCTTCTTTTGAGCTGTCATGGGGGCTCAGGTGGTATGGACTTTCATCAGAACTCTCGACTGCTTAAAGAAGATGTGAGACAAATTTGCTCTAAGGGTAAAGATAGCACCACTCATATCTAAACCTTGGATTAGAGGGTGTAACTGTGATCGCGAGTTATCTTTTTCCTACGCTATCTGCATTGTATCGTAGCTCTCACGGGGACTCCCAATTTTTATGAATTATGGGAATTCGTTCATATATAAGGTCATGACAACTCATTCGTCAAGTTGTCCCGAAGTTTCTACACATTATGGACATAATCATCAAAGTCGTACTCTCATTTTCTCTGGCCATCATACTCATGATGCGAGTGGGTCGTTCACTTACTTATAGCCACCTTTGCCGTTACAACCATTCCCAGCCCGTTTTACCGCCTCCTGCGACTTTTAGCGAAGCAGCCGCCCCCTCCCGCATAGGAGGATGCGTGAGGGGGCGGCTGCTTCGCAGACATTTTCCAATCTCCCTCCCAAGCCGTTCCACGATAACGGCTTTCGCTCACACATTTTTACGAACCATAATTCATGCAGGTGTTCTTACTGCCTTGCATGGAGAAGGGAGCAATCAGCTTGCCATAATCAGCTTGATTAATTGGATGCTCACGACAATTTATATTCTCATCTTGTCGACTCCACTTGCAGGCCCGGGTGACGAATCTGTCACAATGCCCATCGTCCCAGACGACGCGTCCACTACAGATCCTCCTGAATTGACAATCAGCATTGATCTTGAATCTGGGTTGCGGCACTTACAGCCACCACAGTTGGCCTATCTCGCCAATCGTAATGATAACTTCCCAGGCCTGCTACTACCACCGAAGCGCCGTCAGACAGCTCCTTCTTGAATAAGCAGTCAGAAGGGCTGACCTTGCAACTCGTCTCTAACCGACTCGAACTTACTGATATCGTCTACGTCAAACAGGAACGGAATTTTTTTTTATGAAGAAGTAAAGGAGAGATATGTCGATATTGTATTCTGAACTTCCACTTTTTTTAAATCTATTTGTACAATTCTGACTGTTTTTGCCAAGCGCCATTGAGCGCACAAATTTGACCCAGCAGGCTGGCTCCTTCCATACTGAATAAAAATATATCTTTCACATGATTTGAATGCGCGAGGTTTTGAACCTGAATATAGTTTATCGTAGCTTCGTCGAAGACTTCGCATAAGGCTGCGCCGCACAAAGAGATGTCATGTGGCGCCTCCGGGCCGGGGACGGGAATTAGAACGCCCCCTGCTTTTTAACGCGTGTGACCTCGTGTTCGTACAGGGTCCACTCTTACCCACACTGACAAAACTTAAACTGAGCTTTCTCGTTAGGTACGCTTCGAAACCCAGCAATTCGGCTCTGACCGAGTACTCGTGGAGTAGCCCTCATATGACCTTCCATTTTCAGCTAAGGTGTGTGTAGGGACATACCCCATACGTATGGCTCACTCGGACCGTTTCACATATAATCTTTATTTCCCAGCGTCCATTAAAAGAAGAGGTTTTCCGTATCGGACCTTCTTTTCTCGTCATATTATTCACATCTTCTCGACTGCGGAGTAAGACCTGGTACCCCAGGCTTGAGGCTTGTGAGGAGCTGTTGAAACGTTGAAACCATGAAACCGTTTCGTTGATCGACCTGACTTCCGAATGTCGCAGGACAAGCAGTTCCACCAATACAGAAGTAAGGGACGTATTTTATCTTTGTTTCAATGATGGTTGTTCTCGTGATGCCGAGTGCGCGGAATTCCTTCGTTGACAATTGAGGTCTCGACGATTTTCGATGAGGGTTGAAATTTATGCTTTTATTCAACTTCAATTTGTCGTTTGTGCGCCGTCCATAGATATCTAGATTCCAGTAAGTGTTTCATACTACTCTTTTTTTATATACTAAGCCACTAATTCCCATGTTAGGATGTTCAATCAAACCTTTTACAAACGTACATGACAATCCTATGCGCTGTATAGGTTCTTTGACAGTGAAAGGATGTTCAAGATCCATGCGTGTTGATATAATTTGCCTGTACTGAATCTCTTCAGTAATTATTCATCGACATCCTTTTAAGTTGTATACTTTGCGCGTCAAGTCACTCAACGATTTTCGTTGGTGCTCAGTGTCTGACCTAGCCAGTTTTGCAGATTATAGAAGGTATCCTGAATTTGACCTGTGATCAATCTCATGTTATAGGTGTGTACGCTAATATCCCCAACTAAACCATGTTATGATATGAGGATGCAGGTTACCATCTTCGAGAATGCTCCCCAAATTCCCTTATACATCCTGTCATCGGCTCAAATGTGTTATGAGTCGATAGATTCATCGCCTCATTTCTTAAGTACGACCTATTTCCACCCTATATTAGCACTTGTCACAGAACAGCCCTAACATGCCGTCTGGAAGACTGTGTAGGCCGTCATCATGCTGTGATTGTGAACGTCTGAGCCTGAGCTACTTGCCTCTCTTGCCGCAACGTTCTATGAAACTTGGAACGAGATAATCTTTATTTTTATCACACGCGCGTGCTGGTCGCCTTAATGACCTTCGATACCCTAATGGTGGCAGAGATATCTGTATCGCTCTAAATAAGGTTGATGAGAAACCTAGTAGTAAAGCTTGTAATCCATCCGGCATCTGAATGCAAAATCAATTTTCAAGGCTATATAAACACACAAGGCATGGAGTAATTCTTCGTTCAAGATTTATGCTACACATCATGGTTACCTATGTCATATGTTTCATATCTTTTATGGTGGCCTTTATTCTCGTCATCAAATTCTCATATCCATTCAACAACCGATTCCCTCACGATGGTATGTGATTTAGAACTATTTTTATTTGTGACCATTGGAGCTGACGATGAATGGCTATTAGGGGAAGTCCTTGACCGGCTTGGCCGATTGTTAACAACTTCCTCAGGCTGCAGAGCTTTAACGACCTTTGTTCGCATCGTAATATATGCAGCGCTGAACTCTGTAAGTCGCAGTCTTTCCTGTAATAATAATGGTCAGATAGTTATCCTGCAGAATGATCTGAGTGAATGTATAAGCACGACGTTCAAAATCACAACCTTCATCGTCGCGACAAATTCGTCGACCGTCGATTTTCTCACGAGTATATTCACTTCTATTACATCTCCATCGACGGTCGACGTACCTGACAATAGTCCCAATGTCAGTATTGAAATACAGCAACCAGACGTAATTACCCACTTTCGTAACTCGTTTCCATTACCACTTTGGCGCCCACGGGTACGTGAACCTGACCTTGAAGGCCAACGCCACCCAGGGCCCCAAAACACACAGAGACGCACTCAATCTGGGACAATTTAGGTGATAAGGAATGTGGGGTTCTGGAAGTACCAGTATGTAATCAAGAAAGAAAGCAGGAGGAATATATTGTTTTAAATGACAGTGTTCTTTTATTCCTTTGCTGTGTTCAACGCTATCCCTATTTACCATTCCAAGCGAGGCAGTGCATCTACTTGGTTCTCCTACCACTCGCTATGAAACGTGCCTCTTTCCAAACAAACTGCAATGAAGTTCCATTGATATTGGATTAAGAACAATGACACGCGTTGAAATAAGGTCACGCTAAAGTAGTATAAATGACGATTTTCGAGAAAGTCAACAGCGGAGTCAAGAGTGGCACTTGTTACTGCTAAAAATAAACACCGCTGTATTCATTTCAAACTGGAACTGTACAATGGAGACGCACGAACCGCGCCAGATTTGGCCACGTAAGGGAATTGTATGGACTACCGGCTCTACTCCTTCAAGGGAAAACCAAGATGAAGCGGTGACTGTAAATGACGAGCACTTAGATGTCCGGAAAGTTGATATGTGCGCTACTTTGGCACAAGCTAGCCGTAAGGGAAATTATGGGCTGCAGCTTGTAATTTGACTTGAGCGCAAGAGAAAAAAAAACACAGTGGGAAAAAACACCTAGTCTACATTCGGGTCGTAGCACGTGGCAGGTCTGTGTCACGAGGTCCATCCAAGCTTATGCGCCGCTAAGATCATCAACACTCCCCTGCTGGTACATACCCAGTTTACACTGAAAAAAAATCATGCCATCTCCATACTTTCTGCCCGATGGACTCAGCACTGTATGCAGATCTCCCACATGCGGCCTCGCACTCTGACAAGTACTTGTCTACGTCGTTGAATGTGTCCGAAGTCTGCGATCGTAACTGCCAGTGATGCAAGGCAGGGTAGGAACCTGAGCTGAGACTTCGAATTAAGGCACCTCCACTGACTTCTTTCTACCTGGAGATCGCGCTCTCGGCGATCTCCTCAGCGCCTATCAGGACTCTCGCCACAGGAAGTCGATCATTCTCTGTGTGACGAGCTTCCCCTTCCTTTCCCCCATTGATCAGATATACTTCATCCTCCGCCCTCAGCCGGAAAGATTTTGATTGCCAACACCAACCACTCTCGTTTACCTAGGCAAATGGGGATCTGGATTGTGATAAAGCGATGTCTTTGTATCATTGACCTCTGCTCGTCTGAAACTTGTACATCGACCATGATCGGCCCCGTGCCGCAAGAATCCACCTTGCTCCACGAATGCGTTTAGCCGTAGACTCCCCTCGTATGATCAGGTGAATGCGTTTAAGGTTTAATATCATGCTGCACTGACGGACTCTTCCAGGTGTCATATGTGCATTGGGAACCGAGGGCTTCAACCCTACTTAAGGCCCATCGCCACCTTGTAACCCCCAGTCCTAGTCTCTGACGATGAAGATTTTCAGTGCCGCATTTCTTTCAACAATCCTTTTGATCCTTTTCTTTCTATTAATGCGGCGCATGATATCTCTTCGCCTACGGAGACTCTCTATACACCAGTCAACAACGGCTTTGCTAAAGCTGTTGAACCCTCGCAATACAAGTGACTACGAACTTTTGATGTCGCGGGCTCTGCCCAATGCACGGTTGATCAAAGCTTTTTCTTTGACAAACACTTTTGTCTCCAGTGACGTTGACGTCCATACCGACTTCGTTGGACGTATGAAGTTTATGCTCAAGGCCGCCGATGACCGAGGATGGAATCACTTCCAGGAAATTGTCGTCGATTCTGTAGAGATCGCGTTGCCTCATGCTGGTAAGAGGGCTTTTGACGCGTTTGTTCAGGATGTGACAATGCGCGTTGCCCTCGTTGCGATTATGGATCTTGATATATCAGTAGCGGACCTTGACTCAGACGACATACATGTCGTCTCCACGCTTATAACGCTGCTGTGGTCACTCTCGAAGAAGCCTGACCCGATCCCCACAAATCTCCTACCTAAACTAAACGATCATCTACATCGCCTCATTCCTGACAACGATTCTTATTCGAACCCCCTCGATTATGTTATTCCAATATGGGAAACGATGTGGCGTGTAGTTGCTGCTTCTGTGGCGTATGCACGAAACTCCCCGTATGTCCTTTCCGAACTTCACAGGGTACCGTCATGGGCACAATTTCGTCACTTCGACGACAATCATCCCTCTGCAGAGTGGTTTGTAACTGAAGTCATGCGCCTCCATCCTCCTTCTAAACGTATCGCTCGGGCCTTCCAAATCCACCTATTCCCGACTTTTCTGCCTCTAAACCTTGATCAACTCGCGGAAAAGCTGTTTGGACCCCTTATTCGTCGTGAGAGTGCAGACATAGGAAAAGCTCTCCGATCAGAATGCACTTGGGGCGTGGATGCAGAAAAATTCGAACCATTGCGTTTCCACCCCAACAGGTTGACTCGGGAGCAAGAAGCGATCAAATCTTTGCCTTTTGGTTGCGGTAGGTTCAAGTGTGTTGCGGTTCACTGGGCTCCGATGGCAGCAGGTATCATCTCAGCGGCCATCTTTAATCGCCTGCAATCAGAATCAGAATTTCGTCTCGTGCCAGGGGATTCTATCGGAGGACGAGAGGGCTGGAATGGGTGGTCAATTGTAGCTACGTGTAGCTCGTCTCGCAATTCAGAACCTATGTAGTTGGCACTATATTGATGTTATTCCAGATACTTATTTTATCGGGCATAAGGCATATAGATTCGTGGTTCAAAATTTACATCACAGCATGAATATCTTTGACATATTTTTTTTTCTTTTATGGACACCTGCATACTCATCATCAAATCCTCATATCCATTCAATCCACCGATGTCCATCGCGGGCCCAGCACAGTAAGAAATGACGACGTTACATGACCCAACCAATATCGCTCCTGATGAACCTTGAGTGTGCTCATGCCCAGCATTCAGGGTACCACTCACCAAGTACCAAGCAACATTCTCCCCTTTGACCGCACCATTCCGTCTTTTGGCGCTTGACATGCCATGAGATGGATTTGTGCAGGCATGGCCCATTTCATTGCCGTGCAAAGGCTGGAATATAAGCTTAATGACAATAGGATTTGGGAACTCCGTATATTTGACAAACTTGATATGCACGCTAGTGATGAGCAGGAAGTCTTCTCCCGCGATTGGGACAGCGAGAACCAGTCTAAGTTGGTAGGTCCTAGCGGGAGAGACGGCGGTGCGAACTTGATCGTCTGTAAGCAAATGCTCGACAAGCACAACAACAAGTGGATCCGTGAAGGTCAAAGGGAAAAGAAGATATGGACAGCAACGATGCACGAGGCTGTGTTCTGGATGTGAATCTTTAGTAACTTTTGATGGTAGCATTTACGCCATTGGTCATTTGATACTTTCTCATGGATTATCGGCCGACAAGCGCCGCTCATGAAGTTTTGAGAAAATACTTACTTACTAAGTAATAGTTCCTAAGATTTTCCAAAAGTGGTGAGAACGAGGAGTTGTGTTCAAATTACAGTGTAAGGGGCTTGGACTTCTACCCACGGTAGTAGTGGAAACTTTAATGGATCCTGTCTATCGTCATAGTATCGATCTCGAAATGGCTGTAATCTCTGGGAGCAGAGACATTGATGCAGGAGAATTCGACTCAGGGGTGGTTGAGGAGACTGTTGGAATAACAAACGCGTCTAAATTGTCCATCATCGGTGTAATCCGAGATCGCCGTTGCTTTTCTCAGCGTTTATACTATTCGACTTCTTGATCGTGAGCCTACGAAGGTTTATCCAGTGTAATGTCACCCTTTTTGAACCTGTTATTCTCACTATCTAGCTCACGCGGTCGAGAACTTGATCATTTGAGACTCCGATATATTTCCAACAGCACCGCTAGTATGGACAGGACTGTGACATGCTTTCCTCAGTTGTTATTGCAATACTGAGGTGAGATTTACTTACAAATCGATACAAGATTTTAACTCATCGTGTATTTGTCGTACTCACTGCGAATAGCTTAACCTTCGTTTCAAAAGATGAGCTATGTAGGGTTATTGTGAAAACTCTAAATACGACACCGGACAAAGTCACGGTTTGGTAGTATGTAAAGTTGATATTAGAATATTCTTATGCTTTGTCTCAGTGGTGCTGAAAATGATCTTTATTCATAAGAGCGGTGTGTTTAACACTAGTCAAGTGATTGGCTTAAGATTTATGAAGTGAACGCAACACGCACAGACTATCATCATGTGGCGCTGACTCGGGATCATGCGGTTCCTCCTTCTCAACAGACCCATGCACTAAATATTCAACATTCTGATCACAAAAATCGACTTGTGTCTATGGTAGCTGTCAGCGTAAGTAGTACTGACGATCAAAATTTACCCTTGTCATTACCAGGCAATCCCACCATCTCTCTAACCGCCCGCATTGTCACTTCGGACCGCTCCCTCGCTTTCTGCGCACCACTCCACGCAATATCATCCAGATACGTTATCTCATGCCGAATCCTCTGAAACTCTGCCCTCGGCCCTCTCAGTTTTTCCTCCACAGCATCTGCAACGTCAGCCTTAAGTTGACTATGCCTCTTTCCCTCGTATCTTTCGGCGATACTGTGTACATTCTCTTCTATACATGCCGCGAGGATGATTAGGAGGTTTGATGTCCCGGGTCGCGCGATAGGGTCGTACGTAATGCCAGCAATGGAGTCTGTGACAGCTGAGCGAATTTTAGATGTAATTTGTGCAGCGGTATCAGTAAGGAGAATCCTAGACGGGATATCAGGGGAGGATTTAGACATTTTGGAGGTCGGGTCGCGTAGGGAAAGTATCCTTCTAGAGGGTGCTAGTTTACGGGAGGGTATCAGAAGGGAAAGGCGATATTTGACGGGAAACGTACTGCTCATGAGAACAGGAAGAGGGAAAGGAGTGGACGAGGAGGCGAAAGTTCGATTGAAAATTTCTGCCAAGTCTCGACAGAGTTCAAGATGTTGCGTTTGATCCTCTCCTACAGGGACATGAGTGGACCTGGGGTTATGCGAGCATTGAGCAAATATCTAAGATCAGTAACATGGCTTTACCTATAGACCAAGATGTCGGCTGCTTGCAAGACAGGATAGGTGAAGAGGCCCGTGTTCAACGAAGACTCATCAACCTCAGATTCGTCATTTGCGTTCCGTGATGCTGCTAAACGAGCCTATTAGGAACATGAGAAGATATCTTGATTCATTTCATCTCCACGAACCTTCCACGTGGTCATTCGTCGTAGTCTGCCCACAGGTGTAATACAATTTAAAATCCATGCGAGTTCAGTATGTGCTGGATTCTGGCAAGTGATAGGAGATCAACAGCAATGCGAGATTCAGTAATACTTACATGATCCTGATAAAACATTATCGAACGCTTAGGGTCAAGACCAATCGCCAACAGAGTTGCAAGCAGATCCCTCCTCGAGACGGCAAGTGCCTGGGGGTTTTGTGGAAGAGTCAAAGCATGCCATCCTACTATCGAAAACAAAAGTTCGTCTTCGGGTGCAGCTGTATTTTGTAACTGAACCCAGTTTGAAAGAGCTCCTAGGTAATTGCCTAGCTGGCCATCCCTTAGTCTGAATATTTCGATTTGTGTCGTGGCTGCTCACATGAGGGATGCCAGTAGGTTGAATTCCAGAGAAAACTACGCGTCCTTGAGAGCGCGGAAGTGGAGAGAAGCTGTATGCTCGGCGTGCTGTCCTTGAGAGGTGCTCGAGATGTCGAGGCAGGTAACGCGTTGAAAAGAACATCGAAATTGTGCACAGCCACTACACTAACCCCATTCAAAGCTTGCAAATTGGACCCGTAATCTGGAATTATTTTAAACTTGTTCATATAGGCCGCCCTTGAGACTCTCTGCAGTATCATGGACTCCATAATCATCGATGACCCAGCAGAGTTCTTGCCGGGTGCTGGTTTCGACTTCGAGGATGTTACGGACGTCTTCCGTGACGCGGCAGCTGGTAAGTGCACATCTGTATTATGTCGAATAGTTCAGCTCAAGAGCTCGCTGTACTCAGCAATGGAGCCTGGATCATTTATCTTTATGGATGACCTCACTCTGTACGATGCGATGGGTGCGTTCGAGGTGAGCTGGAGAGGGTCTAGGTACCATGCCGAACTAAAAACCAGAAGATTGGTGAACCGCGTCTGGACAGCGGATTGATTTTGGAGAATCAGACGACATCTCTGTTCGACCCAAACGCGCCCTTGTTGCCTCAGGAATTGTGCTGGATCATAGACAGAGCATTCACTTATGAGGTAGGTTTATTCTTTCCTTTGGTGGAGTTCAATTCAAGGTCCATATTCAGATGGCGTGGCACAACGGAAATCCACTGTCTCATTCTGTCTTTACACTTCTCTACGTACATGCGCTGGCTGGCATAGATCCCGAATTTGTCGATCCACATGCCCTGACAAATTTCGGTCCATCACGCCCTCCAGAGCTTGTCTACTATCTCCTGAGATCATGGGTTATGGGACTTCTAAAATGTTGCGATCTCTCCTGGCGGGAACTATCGAAAGGATGTGTCCAAGAGGTTGGTAACTATCCACTGCATGCCTTTCAAGTACGTGACGATCCGAAACTCTGCAGATGGAGGATTGGCAGGGGGAAAAGTGTGATGTTTCCCTTTTAGAAGGAACTCCGGTCAATTTTGTTGCATCGAAACTCAGAGAAGCGACTGTATGGCTGCAGAAGGCGACTCATAGTAGGTATTCTTTCTCTTACAGCATGTAATTGTTCAATGCTGCCTCTAGTTCCTGTCCTATGGCGTAATGCTCTCCAGGCTAGATTGTCACTACGAACGGTGACTCTATGAGGTCTTCTTTCCATGCCGAACCTTCGTTCATATAACTCTGTCAGACTATCCTGCAGCTTATGCAAGTTGACGTCTTCTCTAACCCGTCGGATCAACAAAGCCTAATCGATAGTGCCCGTGAACAACTGATGCTCATCCGTTCTCATCCTTCGCCTCAACCAGAGGCCTCCTCGTCGGCCCTTCATGCCTTTGATCCTTCTATCGCGAGGCTGCTCAAGACTAATGTACCGCTTCGCGTGCTTCCAATTCTCCCTCCTGAAGAAACGTGGAAAGCTATAGATCGCCTTTTGGACGGGTGGCAAGAGGCTTGTCTTCTTGCTCAAGCACATTGCTTATCGACTTGGGAGGTCAGAACATTCATTGCACTTGTTCAAGGAGGGGCTCAATTGAGTAACCTAAGGTCGTTGGAAATCTTCGCGTATGGCTGCCGAACCCACCGTTGCAGATACCATACCTGCGCTCATATATGCAGGTCGGCCCTCAGTTCTTGTTTGAAGTAGATATTGACATCCTGTTAGTCAACCTTCTACGACGGTCTCATGATACTAAACAAATTCAACTTCTCCTGGATGGTGGACCGCTTCTTTTTTGAAACTCTTGGTATCACGTATACAGACATCGTCAAATCTGTCGCACCTCTTTGGGCTGTTCAACTTTCCTCCACAGAAAATCTTCTGTACAAGGCACGTCTCATCTGCCTTATGAATGTATGTTTGTCGAACTCAATTATATCCCCTACTTCCTTTCTTTATGTATTGCCCTTGCCTTTGGGCGATCTGCTGTCCGTTGTTTTTCTTCGACTTCATAGCTAATCACTCCGCATATCAGAGGACAATGGCTCAACCCTCCGCGGCGGAGGCGGCACCTTGTCAATTCGTTGCTGAACTGGCATAAAGTGTATGACACATTGACAGAGATAACGACATCACTTAAGGACACTGTAAGCCCTCTGTTGAAGCTGTGTATGGGGAAACTGACATCAATAATAGCCTCTTCCTAAACACAGCATCATTATGCATCTTCCCAAGGTTCCTCTAGTGTGGAGATTATCTACCATTCGCGAAATCGTATTTTCTGGGTTTCAGCTCCAATTGTTTTCTCTGGAAGAACGACCTTTTGCCTATTATTATGTATCACAGGTGATCGAGGACCATCTATCCTGCTTGGACGATTTGATTCCAGTAGTAGCGGAAGGTGTATCTGACTTTTTCTCATACTCGCTTCTTTACTGACACAGATCAGATACCTCTGCGCACCAAGAGTTGAAATTCCAACACAATTTTTTGACTGCCCTCCAACTCATGTCTGTCGCTACGTTTGTAGTATGTCTCTGGTAACCATCAAATCTTTGTTTCCTAACTTGTTCGTAGTCATGCATGGCGGCATTGAACTTCGACTTCAACCGGATACGACCAGCCTTTCTCCGACGATACAAGTGGGCCTTTCAGCCGGAATATGACGACATTGATGCGCCGACAGTGGGGCATCCGGAATTATATCGTCTATTGCCACTGTGCGCGGACATTTACCTCGTACGTTCGTATGGTCTTCCCTTGAAAGCACGTTGATCTTTGTTATAGGACGATTCGTTCTCTCCATCCGCCGCAATGGGAATGGCAAGAGGTATCCTGATGAATTTGGTGTCTGCGGGCTTTTTAGGGGGCTGGAGTAGTCTCTGGGCCACAGATCGATCGGAGGTTCGTACCCTCATCGTCTATTCAGTTGATTGCGACCGTTCATGTCAATAAAAACACAGTTT
>QLOM01017443.1:0-10575 GCA_003313785.1 Termitomyces sp. MG148 | reverse complement strand
TGCCTATATATACTACATTGGTGGCTGTGCTATTACTAATACTGTTTACTAATTGGGCCCCAGTATATAAAGGAGTATGACTAACAATAATCGATGCTGAGTAAGGTCCGTGCATATGACTCATCAAGGCTGACTACTACAAGACGGAAGGGGAAAGGGTGGGCCGAGCAGCCGGTCAGATCTGCTAGGAATAGGCGTATCGTCGGACTAAGCTCGGAGTAGAGTTGGACGCGGTCCAAAGACCTGTCCCCTGACAGGGAGGCTTGGGTGAGTTGCACCTGCATTTCTAGGTGGAGCAGGCAGGTCCAGGCTTCCTTGCCAGAGGCCATGGTGGCTGAGAGTGCTTCTGGAGCAGCAGGCTGAGACATAGACAATGACAGTGCTTGAAACTGGTGGAGGAGCAACAAATAGGAGCCAAGAGGTATTTGGTGGCTATAAGGAGCTATCAGACCAGGATTAGGAGACTTGTTCTGCTGTAATAGTAACCTCTGGAGATTGTGACTAGATCATACAACTGGTAAAGGAAAATCCAAAGTTTATTAGAGACAGTAAATATGACAGAGAAATAACTAATTACTTGGCAGAGGGAAATCCAAAGAGAACAAGTCTAAGGATCCCTCTGCCATGGCGTGGCACATCAGTGTAGGAGGCAGAGCATGAGAACAACTATACAGTACTTCTATGATGGCGCAGGAGCGTCCTGGAGAAAATCCAACAAAGGGTGGGCTGTTTGGAAGAAGAGCAGGCCATCAAAAAGAAGGACAGGCTGTCTAGAAGGTCTTCAGAGACTGTCAGAGAATTCTGGGGTGGCCAAAAAAGAAAGTCCCCTGACAGGATCCATGTTTGATTAGCAGTAATCTCCACTGACAGCCTGGATGATTCTACTTGATCTATGATGCTACTACCCTCACTCAATCACCAGGCCTGGCTAGTCCAATTTGCAAAGCGATTATGGTCAGAGACCATCTGCCAAAGGTCCAGGCCATCAGTGTGGGAGAGGAAATCAGTCAGAAGGTGCCTGGCATGAGCATTGTCCATGGCTTGTTTCAACAAGGCCACAGTCACATTCAAATCACCAAACATGGACTATAACAACAGCATCTGAAGCACTGCATCTGTTAGACGAGGCTGGAAGTCACAGGAAAGTTTGTCAAGACCAGGATCACAAGAGGCATATACAGTGAAGATACAATGCACAAAGGAAGATGAGTCCAAGCATGGAAGAACAATGTCAGCAGCTGCAACCCTGCCCTTGAAGAATGGATGAGTGAGTGGAACCTGTAACACTATCTGGATATCCTTGCAGATTCCCAGAACCATGCCCCACTTTCCCCAATGCAATGAGCAGGGAACCCTGTTCACCTTGTAATTGTCAAGGAGTTTGGAGCCCACATTGGACCTTGTCTTGGTTTCAGAGATTGCAAATACATGAGGAGCTAGCTTAGCAATCAAGGGCCCAATGAGTGCCAGCTTAACTGGACTAACAAGGCCATTTGCATTGAGCGCAACTATGGTAATTTGGGATTGGGGCATTGCAGGTAGTGCAACAGCATAAGTAACCAAGAGGGATAGTAAGAAGACAAGAAGAAACGGACAAGGCAAGAAAGGCAGGCAAGATGCACTGAATTTGGCCACCTTTGGCTGACCACCAAGTGCAGTCAAGCCAGCACAAAAACTGTTCTTCAGACACTGGGTGGGTTGGATGAAGACAATCCTCCTTTGTGAGCCTGGACTAGGCTAACATGCAGTGGAGCATATGGACAAGAAGAAGGGTTTGGATGGTGCTTGAAAGAAGAAAAGGCAGGGAAGGGAAGGGGGAATGTATGTAACTAGACGTCAATAATCATCACTAAGACCTCTCTTTTATCTCGCCCAAGAACCACTGTCCTCAGCCTTGATGGCTGGTTTGACAGTGCTGGCTGTGTCAACTTCACAGGCCAATGTCTGATGGGCCAAATGTCTATCTATATCAACATGACCTGATGTGGGAACGCTATGAGGATAAAAACACACCAGCTCCAACTCAAAACCCAAGGTGGCAACCTGATTGGTAGGCACAGCTTCAGGATGTTTGTCCAACCCATCCATGGTTTTCCTCTTCTTTCTGCTTCCCCAAGGGGTAGGTGTGATGGGCTGAGGCATTTCAACAACTAGCGTGACTAGGGACAGGGGCCACAGAGTGACCAGCCTGGGAGCATCTGGAGCAGCCCCGACCACGCTCGCAAAGTGCCCTAGACAGCTCGGCCCTTTTGCTACTCAGCTCATTAGTCATCAGCATTCCTTGGATCTCATCCCACCTCAGTTGATCAGTGGTGAAGAGTAAGGTTACTCTCAAACTGCCGATTTGGGACTCGAGTTCAACCACCCTTGAGCAAACTTTCTCCTCTTGCCCTTGGATCAGTAGAGCTTGTTGTGTGGTGCATAAGCGCTGGTCTAACGTCATGACATAATCAATGAGTTTTGTGTGCACCGTGACCATCTCATCCTGCTTGATCTGGACCGAGCGGACCTCGTTTTTCACCTCTCATATCTTGAGGGCCATCGATACTGCTGATTTGATCGGCCCCCTTGGTGACCTGGTCTCCAGGGTTCTACGCATTGGGTTGTCATTATTAGGAGGAGGGACAAGCATATCTGGAAAGGTTCTCCTGAACGAGTCCTCTGCCCTCAGGATCTTCAAAGTGCCCGCCCATGTCACCATTGAGAAGATGAAGAGGCAGTGGTTCGACATCCGATCCAGGAGCCTGGAGCTGTTCTCCTCACCCATGACTCTATTCTTGCCTCCATTTGCTCCCAGTCCCTCATGCCTGAGACAACAAGCTCAAATCATCGTTCGACAGGAATTTCCTTAAGCGGTTCCACTCACGCGAGATGCTTAGACACCTTCGACGGAACCGCAAAGGATCCTAAGGACATGAACCTATCAGCGTCAGACGGGAGAAGGAACGTAACCTGGGGCCTGCCAAATGATGCGAAGATGGAGGCAACACAATAACCCTGCTTCTCAAGGTGCTCCCTGATGACCAGAAGATCCGCCACCGGTATTTTGTTATGATCTGTGAGGATATAAGTCCAGCAAACAACATGAGAGCACTCCGTCCCTTCCTGCTCGCGCTCCAGCGTACCTCCCAGTCTGGTCTAGCATCCGAGATAGCTTTCATTGTGTCTTCCAGGATGTCAGCCCTCGGTTCCGAGCATTGCTCTTCACCATTGGCCTTGAGTTCGACGTAGCAGGCAGACGAGACGTTAGAGGGCCTATGACCGAGAACTTGAGACGCTGGAAGTAAGCGTATTGAGGACTCTGGCTGAGAGTCTGCAGCAGGTCCTTCACCAGGGTAACTGGAGTCTCGGTGGGCGATGCACCCGCGAACAACCAAAATGCTACCCTTCGGGAGCTGTGCAAAGGAGAGTTTGAGTCACCCTCAGGGGTGGCGAGTTCTGGGGGTGCGAGGGGTGAAGGAGGGAATTTCGTATCTAGGGGGGACGGATGAAGGGAGATGACAGGGGAAAGGGCGGTAGGGTTGCAATCCATGCCGGCCGAAACCAGGGTTGCGTATGTATCGAAGTAAGGTTAAGCGTGTGTGAACGAGGGGTATGTATGCTGATTGGTCCGTATGCCGGGCCGTGCGTAACGGATATATCAAACAACGAGTGATTGGGTACGGTTAAAGGTTAGATAATGGATAGTGGTTTGGGTTTTAAGCGGGAGTGAGTAGGTTTGGGGCTGGAGTGGGGTTGTTGTTGTTGTTGTTGTTGCACGCGACGAGACAGTTGGACTATCTGTCCCATTAGAACGAACATTGTTACTATTCTGTGACCCGTTATGCAGCGTGGACAAGGCCCCGATAACTTGTCAGTCATTTCCGGGAACCCAACCGCTACAAGTTTGTTCCTTTCGATCTCAAGTAAAAATAGATCTGTCCATTTCTTGGCAAAACGGAGGTTTTGACGTTAACACTAGATGCCGCTTCGGACATTATTCTTCCCATTTCCTCCGAGAGCCATCCTTTACACTTCCGTTAATGCGCATACTTTTACCATATTAACGTATCGGGTGGAGTTTCTTAAATACTGCCTCCTGAGTACCCCTGCATTCTCGTGCTAACATAGGTATCGAGCTCTACTTCCTCGAGTGAGTGCATACCATTGTCCCCTTCGATGCAGTTGCTAACACTGAGCTTTATCTGCTCTAGTTCTTACTCGGCGACCCCTGGTGTATACTCTTAATCACCTTATGCTTTTATGGTTGTCAATCCGGTTGCAGAGAACGTCCTCGGGACTATGGGTCTGTGAAGTTGGTTTGAAGATAGTGAATTTTTCCATCTGATTATCTGTTAGGAGCGATATGCTGGTCTGGGCAATTGATACCACAAATCTGGAAGAGTTGGCGTGAAAAGTCCACAACTGGGCTATCGCCATACCTCGTGTACGTATCTTCAGTATTCAAACTTTGTAACTTACTATGTTTTGTCATTGTAGTTTGTTATGGGGCTTCGCGGGGCTACCTCTTGGAGTCTACGTTATCCTCCAAAATCTTAGTATTCCACTCCTCGTTCAACCTCAACTGTTCGGTTTTTTGTGTCTAGTTTCTTGGGGTCAGGTATCAAGCTCAAGTTTTATCATACGGCAACTGCAAACTGACATCTTTTACAGTGCTTGCATTATGGCAAGAAGAACAGTACTCTTCTTGCAGCTTCAATCGCAGGAGGTGGAATGCTAATCATCGGAGGATTGGAGGCAGGCATCGTATTCGCGGTTCGCCCCTCAATGAATCGTCGAGCCATCGACTTTTTCGGTGTTTTTGCTTCGGTCATAATTGCGTGTGGTTTACTCCCGCAATACTATGAAATTATTAAGCGCAGAGAAGTCATCGGGATATCTATCCAATTCATCCTCATTGACTGGCTTGGCGCTGTCTTTTCGTTTACCGCACTGCTTTTTAGACCAAAATTCGACGTCAAAGCTGGTGTTGCCTATTCTCTTGTCATTGTACGCTGTCTCCGCGTCATTTCCACCGCACGTTGACATTTTCGGTTCCAGGTAATGGATGGGATCATATTTTTGGCTGCCATGATCCTCAATCCCCTCACTCAAAGGCGTCGAAGACGAGAAGAGTGCCATTCTATCCCTTCTCCAGTGATGACCCAGATGAACTCGCCATAGGTCTCTGTGGAAAAAGAGTGTGTTTCACCACAAAGTCTAGGCCTGGGCGCGTGACCAGGGGCTCTCATTTTATCACCTAATGTATACAATACCGACGCATAATAATCAAATGTGGATACTAAGTGGCAAGAGGCGTCTCTTCCTTGATCGTACGAGAACTGGAAGCATAGATCGCGGATTCATTTTCGTCGAATAATACTTCTTCCTCGTCTCGGATTCGTGAACTCTGACGCGACCCAGATCTACTCTGATTGGAAGACCTCGCCCTCCTGTGTTGTCTACCCGCGCGTCCGGGTGCTCTGACAAATTCGGCCATGCCAGAAAGAGAGCCGTTGCCGGGCTTGTGTGTCCGAAGAGGAAGACGGTAGAAGTCTTCAATCTCTTCCTCTTCGACACCTCCTAATGCGGTCTCGTAAAGGTGATTTATTGAGCTACCGTTTGCCGCGGCCGCTCTGGATAGAGGAAGGGAGCGGTAGGAACCCTTGCGAAGGTGTGAGGCGTATGAATATAACAGAAGGACAAAGTAGATCTAAAAAGGTGTAAGGAAACATAGAAAAAGTTGATACAGCGAATTAAGACCTTGGATAACCAAGATAGGATTATGATTGCTGCGGCGGTGCCCTTCTCATGGTTCCAAATCTCCATCGCCGCTGCCTCGCGTTCTTCTGGAGTCAGGGTGATAGTGACATTTGAAATCTGGATTATGTATTCTTGTGCTGGTGAGTTGACAGTCCAACTGCCATCATGCGGTGTGTATAACCACCACACCACAGCGAAGAAGACAGTCCAAGAGGTGGAGAATATGTGGTCTGCGAAGAATAAATGCGCAAAGTACAAAGTCTGTTTTGGATCTTCCTGAAGGATGTCTAGAAGTCACCGTATATGCAATAACACCTGACATACCTCTTTGACTGCTCGCAAACCCCAGACTAAGCCAATTAGAGCAATAACAGAGTATAAATATAGGCTGAATTGTGCAAATGTGCCCCCTGCGCCGGTGACCATCGCAATTAAACCATACACCCCCGCTACCTTGTTCAAAAGCTTGAATTATATGAGCGGCTGCCAATTGAAAAGGCGTTGTGGGTACATACAGCGAAAAGGAGCGCCACTGTCACGCCTGTCTTAAGGTCAAGGAAACCAAGGAACGACGAAAGCGGCCAGATGCGCCATTCTGGGCGAAGCATGAGTTTCATTGGGCAGAATCACCCGGATCAGGACTGAGGAGAAGGAGAAATAGCTCTTACGTAAGGGCACGATAATTTGGTTTCTCATTGCTTTAACGTCCTACATACATTCCTTCTTCTATGGCCACCTACTTTTCAAATCATTCTCAATCTCGATTCTTAGCAAACAGTGCATCTTCACAGTCTCAGTCCATCACCTCACAGCAAACGAACTCTCATTTGACCGCACCGCGCTCACGCCTACCCTCCTCAAAGCACTTTTCCACTTCTGTTTCGACTGTCGCCACCGCTGAGCGGTCAAAGGAATCTATTCAGAATAACACCTCTCCGAGAAGTACAGCTGTACATCCACTCAGAAACACGTATGTTCGTACTCTCTTTCACATTAATTCCACTCTAGTTTTGATTTATCGTTACAGATGGATATTTTGGTTCCGTCAACAACGCACACCTGGTAACAAGACAATAAATTATGAAGACGGAATCAAGAAAATTTCTGCTTTCAGCTCTGTGGGTTGTCTTTGGTCTCTAAAAGTCCTTCAGACTAAACTTCATCAGGTGGAATCATTCTGGTCTCTGTGGACGCATCTTTCGCCTCCTTCTGCCCTTATCCCTACCACAGATTACCTCTTGTTCCATAATGGCGTACGCCGACCTGTGTGGGAAGATCCTGTCAATCTTTCCGGCGGAAAGTGGATTATTCGTTTGAAGAAGGGCGTCGCTGATCGTATATGGGAAGACCTCGTTCTGGCTATTATTGGTGACCAGTTTGATGAGTGTCGCAATGCGGATGAGCATGAAGTCCCGGGGAACTGGGAAGACAAAAGTGATGGAAGTGGACCCGAATGGCCAGAAATTTGTGGATGCACGATTAGTGTTAGGCAGAGTGAGGATATCATAAGCCTCTGGAATAGGCTGGATGCAGACCCGAAGGTTCGCGAGCAAATTAGGTTTATTTTGTTGCTAACCACTGTGAGTGTCGTGCTGATAAATCGATCGCGACAGGGATACCATGAGGAGAATCCTTCATCTTCCCCCGTCTACGATTATGGAGTACAAGTCCAATAACGGTGAGAACGAATTATACAGTACGCAATCTCGTGCTCAAAGGTCATTGTAGATTCAATGCAAGACAAGTCGAGTTTCCGCAATTCTGCAACTGACCGTCGTGCGTTGTCATGAATACGTTTTAGTGTTGCATGCTTTATCCATGGATTACTGCGTCTCAATTGTGTTTTATTTTGTATGTATTGCGTGCCTGGTCAAAAGCTTTAAGCTCAGATTCTCACGTTCAATCTTTTGACTGTTTCCATCATGTGATCGTGAATCTTGATTTATGCGTCATGTCATGCCCTGATGAGTAACCGTCATATTCTCCGCATTGGGGTTGCCTTGAGAAAGACCCGTCTTCTCACTTATAAGTCCGGACTGATTGCACACTGGTCCTCAACAGCATTACGATCACCCCAGCGTAGAAATATGTCCAACGTAAAGAAAACAGAAGAAGAGTGGCAGGCTATCCTGACACCCGAACAAGTATGCCCTGTATCGCCACTACATTTTGACAGAAATTGAGTCCGTGTACACCAATAGTTCAGGGTGTTGCGAAACAAAGGGACTGAGCCCCCCGGGACTGGAGATTACGACCACCATTTCGCTGATGGAACTTATCAGTGTGCAGGCTGTGGAACTCCTTTGTACAAAAGTTCTACCAAGTTCAATGTACATTACACACAGATATCCGTGTCTTGCTTTGCTAACGTGATCTCAGAGTGGTTGCGGTTGGCCTGCATTCTATGATGGTGATTCTTCTCCCTTTTTGTTGCGACAGTTCTGACATCAGCGTTGCATACCGTCCAGCCATTCCTGGTGCTGTCTCCAGACACGAAGATAGGTCATTCGGAACAATCCGTACCGAGATCGTCTGCACTGCGTGTGGCGGTCATCTCGGACACGTCTTCAAGGGTGAGGGCTTCAGGACTCCCAGTAAGATTTCACGCTGTTTCTAGCGAACGTATGCTGACAGAAGTTCAGCGGATGAGAGGCATTGTGTCAATTCGATCTCGTTGAGGTTCAATGATGGAAAATAGAGATTATCATGTATTTTTTAACTTGCTGCACAACAATGCGACAATTTTCCAATATACGGGCTTCTTGCAAAGCGATCTGCAGTTCGCATAGGGAAGAAGGGTTCAGCGTACAGTCTGGCATAAACAAGAAAATATGAGAATGAAAGTCATGCATAGTCGTCCGAATGTGTCAAAGGGGGCCAAGGATATACGACCAACTACAGATCTTGCATACTGGCCTCGAGTTCTGCCAGTTCCTGCTGGGACTTCCTCCACTTAGCTTCCGCTTCCTGGTCGAATAATGATGCCATAATCAGACTGTGTTCGCACTGAGCAAAAGAATAGATACGCACTTCATGCTTCTTCTCCCAGGCATCACGTTCTTGTTCAGCCCGTTGGACTTGACGTTCAAAATGCTCTGCCTTGACATCAACCTGGCGCAGTCTGATCGAGTTTTGATAAGTAATCGGTCAAAGTAGAATCACTTTGACACATACCTTTCGACCGTCTCCTTCAGATTCTTTTCTGCTGTATCCAACTCCTCTTCCAAAAGCTGGACCTTTCTTTGCAAAAGCTCGCTTGTCTGTTTCGATTGTTCACCTTCGGCTGAGGCAGATTTGTGAGTAGCAAGGCTTCGTTCTGCTTTCTCCAGCTCGGCATCCGAAACACCGAGTCTGTGTTGGTATGATAAGATCTCTTGCTCTTTCTCGAGAAGCATCTGTTCGTATTTCTTGTTTTTCGCCTCGGCCTCTTCAGCACGAGAAATCGCGTGGTCTGCATCCAGGCGCAGCTGATTCATTTTCTGGACGGTTACGGTCAGCGACAAAGAACCCTTATGGACCCAAAGTACGCGCCTCTTTAATTCTTTCAGTCATCGTGAAGGATCTGTGAGTTAGGCTGGTGGTTGAAATTGGGTCAGGGTTTGTGCCACTGATTAGATCGGCGTTCTTTGATATGCTGTCTAATTATGTAATAATCAACACCTTCTGTCAAACTCGAGGCGGTGGGCTCGAGTTCGGACTACATATGCATGAGTTAGGGCTCGTCCTGCACGGGCGCAAGTGGTGTTGAAATTCATTGATAACGAGATAATAGCAAGCATGAATTATAATTTCCCTTCATAGGGGACAGAATGTTTGAATGGAATTCCTCATCAAAGTGTGCCTCCATGATGTTTTGTTTTGCGTTCTCTGACGGATCGGAATGCTTAAGTCGCAAAATTATTGAAGAGGGACCGACATTACATCGTTCTGCCTGCGTCCTCTCTTTTTCCATGTGACTTATCCTTTTTCTGAATCGATTTTACTTTTTCATTCGCCAAAGCAATGCTATCTTAGATTGAGGATCGTCGGAAAAGGTCCGAAGTATAGCGCCATTGTCTCGTCATACTTCTCAAATAAGAAGAAGAATCTTCTTGTCGAGTTTAATATCTATCTCGCGGAAAGACCCAAAATTCCTCTCATTAATAGTAGTCAGAAATTATTTTTACCGCGCGTCAGGCTTCCTTGAAATGCACCTTCTTTACTTCTGTTCGAAGCCTACTTTTGGTTTCAGATTATTCGGCGAATGAATTACCAATAGCTAAAGCCATGCATAAAATACCGGACTGAGGCCGTCCATCGCCGCGCGGTTTGTGCGAGTGGGTGACGGGTCAAGTCGAATCGCATTCTTCAAGGCACATTATTATTGTGGATTGGAAAAGGTGAGATGACCGTGAGAATCCGACACTCCTCAATCGAGTCAATGATTTCAAGGTCCTACATATCTTGTTAACCCCGACACTTACTGCCCCTAGAGGCCATCCGAAGATTTTATGGCTAATACTGTGCCTCAAGAGGGTACGGCATGTCCGTGATCTATGTTTCTCGAGACTCATGTCACATATGCAGAACTTCCTGTTCTTGAAGCAGTAATTAAGTTCGCGTCTTCTCTCTTAGAATCTATCTTCCTTCTTCATTGACACGATCACAGTATACGCAATAGATTGACTGTTCTCAAGAAGAATCGCGTTGAATATGTCAAGGCATCTGATGTCAATTCGCTCTACCAGTCAGTTGTTAAACAAGGTCCAGTTTGATGGCGTACGTTAGTCGTGCAAGTTACTGATCCCTTCCTAGTAAATAAACTCAATGATGTACGCGACGACTCGACCACTT
>QLOM01017433.1:0-16868 GCA_003313785.1 Termitomyces sp. MG148 | reverse complement strand
TGAGATGGCGCGCCAGGAACCTGACGACGTGGCGCAGCGGTTGACTGTAGCACTTATGGAATTGCTGTTGTAAATGACTGTAATGTTGTCATTGTCGTCAGTTGGCACTGCGATGTAGTTCAGGATGACCTTAAATATTGGATCTTTCGATTTTTTGCTGACGAGACTTAAGCATCCGCGAGAACATGATTACAAGATAAGTGGCAACTATGATGACATGGCATAGTGGCATATGTATGTGTGTGAAAAAGCATACAAACATAACGAGACGACGCTGAATGCACAAGTAAAACAAAGTGGTTCTAAACTGTTTACTTGTCAGGTGCAAACTGCCACAACTTTTCATATAGAATTCTTTTTTCAGCAACGTGCAAAGACTGAGAAATGAAGGCTTACTTTTTTATTTGGAATATAAAAGATGTACGGTGCGAGAATGCTTCTCACCACACCTGGAACCGGCGGGAACAACGATCCCTTGGGAGCGTGTATAATAGTGTACACAAGGAATGTAGTAGGTGGCTGTTGTGGGGTGTAATTGTTAATCGTTAGCTCGTATTGCTCAGGTGGGAGACTGACCATTGATTTCATGTGCTTTTCCGACACCTCGGCGATGTGTTTCACCTCTGCTTTAGTTAACCCCGAAGCACGGAGTGCATCTGGCTCAAGGTACGTAATTTCTTGGATAAGCTGCAGGGAAGTCGTCGTGTTTCAGCAACTGTATCACAGACCCGAGTAAGGAAGGCTCACATGTTGCGTTAGCTCATTCACAAATCCGTCTACCAATGTCTTCATACGCGCACTATCGAAAGCTTGCTGCTCGTGGTCGTTCGCAACTTGGTTATACCCCCAAGAGGTACCAGCAGGCAAGCACGACACAAGGTAGGCCTTGAGTGTCTCCACGCCTGCGTGAAATGTCTCATGTTCAGCGACAATCGTGTCCGTGTTGAATTTTGGAGAAAATAGTGGATAGTAAATATTTTCTTCCCAGCTAGAGTGAAGGTGGTTGATTTGGACAATGCGAAGAATATGGTAGGTTAACTCACTGGTGGTGATGGTCGAGCGCTGCGACCCATTGCAAGGCATATTGAACGAAAAGCTGTTCCTTGTCTTTAGGCACAGAAGTGGATTTCTGAACGACGGTTCACAGTTCAATACAATGTCTAGAACAGACGTTGACCCACCTCATAAACATTCAACAGGCCGTTGATCAACATAGCATGAGCACCCGCCATTTCCCACTGTTGGGCCTCATAGATGTCATTGGGCTGAGGACCCGAACACTTTTCTTGGAATTTGTCGATGCTGGTACGGAGATTTTGAAGGGTTGACATAGTATCTCGCGTTATGAGTGAAGGCTTCGTGTAAGTGGACTGCTGGTTCATATAAACTCGTACCCTCTCTGACCGAGTTCGGAGATTTCCAAGCTAAGGGTTCGGCAATCCTGCGAAAGTGGAAGATACTTCGAGGACCATCACTGGCCAGGAGGGGACAGATTAATGATTGATTGATTGCAAAAGACTCCACATGGTACATCACGCATCAATGCGGAGTAAGTCTTATCTTTCGTTGGTTAGACGACTATATATTGACACACTCAGAGTTACTGACTGTGTTGGAGTGCAATACGTACCGTCTCCATAGGTATAACAACCCCGCGGGGAAACTAGTGTATGTACTTCCCAACATCACACTTGCTTGAGGACGTGCCGTGCCGCGAAAAGTTCCAAGGTTAAGACCGGGTCGTTCGGGAGCCTCTTGACGACATTTGTTACGCGTTACACAGAGCCGCCTGGCATGATATGTTTCAGCCAATGATGAAGTTTCATATCTCTTCTCGCCAGTGGAAAAGAAAGGTCTCGACTTGTTGAAATTTGAAGGCGGAAGAGAACGTCTCCTGTAGGGTCAAGTGACATACGTATTGTGATCTGGATCACATGCACTGCACTGCTCCCAAAGAAGGAACTAATGAAAGTGAAACCTTGCTGTAACCAAAGCGTCGTGAAGCTTATCTTCGCACGATGGGACAACTTGTCCTATGTAATTCCTTGCAGGCTCTCTTGGCGTGTTTGGGACCTTTCTAAGCCTAGCTCGGATCATCGCATTTCGCTTAAAGTTGCAATTGACCCCTCGAATACCTGAGGATCGCACTTGGAAAATTAAATGGGTTGCCATAATGACTCACGCAAACTACTTTGAAGTACCATTATGCTTGCTTACATTTTGATTTTGAAACCATCTGTTCAGAATTAACATCGGTGACCAAATGATATTTGATCGAATGATCCCTTATTGGACACCTGTTTCCAGTACTGACAGCAGCTAGCGACATCTCTTGATTCCAACTGCCACACTTAAACAAACAGTAACGTCTTGGACACATCCATAAGGAAAAGACTCCAGGGACCTTCCAATCAAGTTCAGTACCTGTCTGCTGTGCACATTGCAACTTCTAGCCCATCCATATTCCGGACCGAAATGGAAACCAGTTTTGTGGAAGAAAAGAGCATATAAATAATCACTCTTTCGGAATGTAGCAGACACCAGAGCTCTCGCAACTTGCATTGGTATCGTATTGTCTCATCGTCTCATGGAGAGAATGAACCCAGCTTTAACCTCCTCTCTTACTCCTGAGCAAGCTGCACTAGCCAAAGGACAGAAAGAAGGACAGGCTATTGTTCTGTGGACTGTTGGAATGTTTGTTCTCTGCTCCCCTGATGAAATCGGCAATGGTTATTAACATCATTATCCTTAGGTTTTGTATCTTTGGTTGGGACTATTTCATGAATCTACCAAAAGAAATCAAGTATATTTGGAAGAAAAGATTCAGTGTATGGCCAAAAAGGTTTTTACAATCACTTTTCAACCAATGTTATTCAGGTTACCTCTGGGTTGTATGTTATCAATCGGTACTTTGGCCTGCTCCAATTTGCTGTGGTCATCTGGCTTCTGACCACACCAATAACCAATGCAGTGTCTGTTGACACCTGTAAAAGTCAGTCATCCATTTTTGTCTTGAAATAGATTGGGAGCTTTCTAACAGTTTTGTTGCCCAGGTATTTTTCGTTGGCAACCTGTTGGGGCTCTCATCTCAACTTTTCTTTCGCAAGTTATCATGGGGAGCCGAGTCTATGCTGTATGTGTCCTGAGTATCCATTCTGAGGTTGTGGCCAATCTATAACCCACAATAGTTGTATGGTAAATCAAAGATAATCCTCGGCATTTTAGGAATCATTATAGGAGCTGAGTTTGCTATACATGCATATACATTGACAAGAGTCTTTCCTGCACCGAATCCACCGGGTGGTGTTATTCCATGCATTGCCATTGGCCCGTTGAATTGGCTTGTCACCTTCTGGGTAAGTTCCCTTGAATTGTTTAGCCCTGTAATTTATGCAGTATTCCTGGAGTTAGGCTGTGCCGCTTGCATATGACACTGCTACCTTTGCATTGACCCTATTCAAGACAGTGCAACATTGGCGCAACCAAGTTGAATCTGCAACACTGTCACTATTGTTCCGTGATGGTCTCATCTACTTTGCAGCTATCTTCTCGTATGTCCTAAGCCAGCTTCTTCATATATGCACATACTCATATTCAATCAACCTTGCCAGTATGAACTTGATCAATGTCGTCCTCTTTGTCACCCAGGACGAGACGTTGCAAGCTATAAATCTTCCGTGAGTAATTTCTTCCCTCTTTGCAATGTTGATGATGGGCATGACACAACCTAAACAGCGCAACTTTAATGTTGAACATTGTCATGTCATGCCGGCTCATTCTCAACCTTCGAAAACCACGAAACCTTCTTCTTTCAGGGAGTCATTCCGACCCTGCAAAGAGGATTCCTCTTTGGAGAGGACCAGGAAAACCGGTCGAGTCTTATGAACTCTCGGCTTTGCCCCCTGCCATTCCTACCAGCAGTGTTGGTGTTATCACTACCACCAATACTGTTAAATCATATGTTTGACAGAGTGCTATGAAAGATATGTAGCGTGACCTTTATTATTGATCTCTTCTTAATAATAGTCGTCTCAATTTAGTTTATTCTATTAGATTTGCAATAAGAGCACATGTTCCTCAGAATGCCCCTGCTCGCTTAGCATTCAAAATTATGCATTTTGCCTGACCTGACTACCCAAAAAGGCCAACACGCACCGCATGACCTGTCCTTGAAGATGTGAAACGTTTACTGACCTATTTCCATTCCCAGGTTACATATGGGAATCATAATGGCTGTCCAGTTCATGATATACGCATATATGCTGACCATAGTTTACCCTGTGTGAAAACCATCAGGTATTGAAATTCTGTGCATTGCTATTAGGCCGTTGCACTGGCTGATTATTGTTTGAATCCAACCACATTCATGTTATCTTTTTCTTTTAGATACCAGGTCCTTCCCATCAGATATGACACTACCACCTTCACGTTGACACTTTTATGGTCTATCCAGTATTGGCATAACCAAGTACAATCTGCGACCCTGTCACTACTGTTCTACAATGGTCTGATATACTTTGCGGCCGTCTTTACCGTGCATTTTTGGACATTAAATTTTTATGTTTCTGGAGACAAGTTATTTCACGTTCTTCCAGAATGAATTTGGTCAATGTCGTTCTCTTTGTTACCCAAGGCGGGATGCTTCAGATCATAAACCGCCCGTGTAGGATTTCTCCTTTCTTGCGGCGTAATAATGCATGGCTTATAATTAGCGCGACTTTAATGTTGAGCATCATCATGTCAGTGCAGGCTACCAAACCTCTGAAAACCATGTCACTCTCAGCTCCCTTCGGGCAGGGATCCCGATTTGTCGAGGGGCCTCCTCCTCTGGAACGCACCAGGGAAACCCAAAACACAACAACTCATATAAACCCTCAGTCCCTGTCATTTCCATTATCACCCACAACAAACACTGTTCGAACATGTAGTTGACTGAGACTAGTGAAAGATACACATTTTGAGCCTTTTTGTTCTAAAAAAGGGCCATTAGTACATATTAATATCCCATCCCATCTTTTGAAAACATGTCTATGAGTGGACTGCGAATTTCGAGAACATGGCAAGTTCTCTACTGGTTCGCAGGGCCATCTTGACTGTTTTGAATGACCTGTTGCTTGTATGTGATCCAACATCAGAGGTACTCTACCTGGGATCCAAGGTCAAATATACGCACATATTTCGGAAGTAGAGTTTCATTGATGCCAACAAGTGCTAGCAAATACTCTTTGATATTTCGGAATTATTGATAGTTGACATGTGAAAAATGAGGCTTCTGGAACATATCTTGATGTAAGAACTCACTCAGATATTATAAAATACCAAAAAGCAGACAATGATTCATTCCGTCCATGCCATCATCAAAACCCATCATTGTATGAATCTTTCCTGTCAACCTGTTCATCAGAAGATAGCTAATACAAGTTCTGATTGTGTAGGCTGTTGTAACAGGGACTGGAGCCCAAGGTCGGGCAGTTTCACGAGCCTTTCATGAATCTGGCCTTTGGCAGGTTCGCGTCCTTACACGCAATCCAGATGGAAAGGTTGCAACGGCTTTCAGAAACGAGGGTATGGATGTGGTCCAAGCCAACTTTGAGGATAAGATATCGCTTCTTCGTGCGTTCAAGGGTGCATACGCGGTAGGCCTCAGCGCCCTATTGAGGTGCCATTCAACTCACAGGATCCCAGGTCTTCAGTGTCACGATTCCTCCGTGGCACAAATTGTATATGCATACAATGGGCGAATATGATCAGGGAGTGCTTCAAGCAGATGCGGCCAAAGAATCGAATGTCCAGTTATTCTTGTTCTCGACGTTACCGTATGTCGGTCCTGAGTACATGGGATTGGGCGGTGTGGAGCTTTATGATGGTAAGTTGTTAATTAAGGCCGTAATTCAACTTTATTTGAAAATACGTTGATGCAGCAAAGGCACGCACGAATGACTACATCACGTCAATTGGATTACCCGGCGTGTACATAGGAACACCAGCCTTTATTGACAACGTCTATTCCTGGCCACTAGTGAAAAAAGTTCATGGTGTCCCACAACTCGAATGTGAGATCTTTTTCTCCATAGAGAAGCATATTTTGTTCATCGACGCATGGCGCGACAGTCTGGGATTATCTCGTAGAGAAGGAAAAACCAGTCGTATTCTTGGTATGTTTTATATTCCTCTAGGTGAGTTCGAGCCAATGCACCGTAGTGGGTTGAACACGACCTGGGTCCTGCCACTCTCGCTATCGCGGAGTCCTTCCGTATGTCCGGGAAACCCCTTTCAACACACTACCTGAATCACACAATTCAACCTGTTGGATCGTGGCGGGGAACTTGGGGTGAAGTATCACGTGAGATTGAGAGGCAGACAGGACTCGAGACGCGCCACACTGTGATGTAAGTTTAACGTTTATCACTGGTATCACTTCAAACCCACTAATGTACAAACAGACCTGATGCAGATGGGAGATGGCATAGGGAACGTATGCCGATACATTTTCATCCCATTGTCAACGCCTCTCACATAAGTTCCTTTTTCCTCCATAGTCACGAAGGCATTTATCTATCAGAATGACCATGGTCTATATCCAGAAGTTGTATTCCCCACCCGGACGACACTCGATCTCGGAGTCAAATTCGGGACTCTCGAAGAATTCGTGCGGACGAAGATACTACCAATGTTCGCCGAATAGTATGAAGCGCATGGATTCAGATTTGAAGAAGAGAATGTATAGTAATCCTGTACCAGTCTGAATTTTTCACCTGTGCTGGTGGACAACGTTTATGCCAACACACACTTGAGATTGAATTTTTATAGAATCGTTGTTTTCGACCGATGTTCTCGAACAAGAATAGATGTTAGAGACAAGCCCGGCAGATTACGGGAGGTGTGCAAAAGGAGTTACGGAGTCGAACAATTCGTTCTTTGCATTACATAATCAGTCGGAATGGAGTCCTCGAGCCTCGAGGCGATACTTATTCTGTATTCACTCCTTCCCATCAGAATCTTTCCATAACTCGTCCTCGTGCCACAATGTCCAGTGTAGAATATCTTTCCTCTGATGATTTTGAGGACCGTCCGGCCCTTCCACCGCTCCCTCGCTCCGCTTCTAACCCAAAACCAAAGGGAATATTGAAGAATGCGCCGCCACAGCCTGGCACGCCTATTCAGTGAGTCTTAATCTCATTGGATTATTGAACGTCTCTTTTACACGTATATAGTAGCTTACAATGGGATGAGGAGAATCTTGCCTTAACCGAAATACAGAAGGATAGTTTGATGAAGATAACCGAGCCTAAGACTCCTTATGTGCGCTACAATGCTGAGACGGACACAATCGAGGGTGGTGCGTTGTTTTCAGATTATCTGATCCACGTTTCACGATGATTCATCGGAATCTAGACATCCCAAACCTCGATTTAGATGGCCGTTATGTGTTGCCTTCGAGTTCCCCAACGCAGTTATCGTCTATATCTTCTACTGTCGACACCTCTGGCCCATCTTCTCGGCGTACTTCCGTCTCGAGCCTTGGAAGGTCAGGGTCGCTCTCAGGGCGTTCAGGCAGTGGAGCGTCGAGCAGGAGCACAAGCTTCAGTCTACCCAATGAGGCGCGGGGGGAAATCAGGTCTGTAGGGGGCGATGCTGGTGAAGAGGTGGAGGAAGGGGCAGAGATGGATGAAGAGGGTAAGCGCTTGTGGTTCTTCGAACAAAGATCCTGGATTGTTTCTGATTATATTTTGCAGCTGCGGCGAAACACGCTGCCTTTGTGCGAGCACGAGGCAGGCACTACTCCAACGAGGCGGAAGCCATGAAGGTATGCTCAAACTTTGATTCTCTTGAGATTAGAAACCATCGAATTCGTTACCATTCTACAGCGTGCTGCACAGCTCATTGATGATGAAGACGATGACGAGGGGGAGGGAGAAAGTCAGGTGCCGCGGGTGCCTCCTTTGCCAGCAAACCTTCCAAACGGTAAACATCACGGATGATCTTAACGTCTGCATGTGTTTTATCCGAGGAATCATCTCTTTTGTATGTACCAATATAATGTTACATCCTAGGCATTGTGCCCATCCTCTGCATTCCCGACTTGTCTCTACCACTACGGTATCATATTCACTTCAATTTGCAATGATTTCCGAGCTTGTAAATGGCTGCGCTGACAACCATAATTGTTGATCTTTTTCGTCCACGCGCAATGTGAATCCTTTTAGAATAGATATGAAACGGGCCGAGAGGCTCAAGCGCTCAAGCTTTCAAGTGCGATCGACCATTTCTATCGATTAGATTAGATGTAAACTATCTAAATTTGCGAAATTTGACTCAACGAAATCTCTGAAAATTTAGAACCTCTTTCTAGTGCATCTTCTGTCTACTCACTCTCTGTACGCGACACCGATGGCTTCACTAGGAAACGAGGGCAAAGGCCTCCTTCTCAAAGCTGATCCTATAGCAGCTACATACCGGGACGAGGTCAAGACAACTCTTGCTCAATGCATGCGTCCCCCGAAGCTCGTCGGGATCCTTGCTACTTCCTCGGCGCCCAGTAGGAGCTATGCCGAGTTTACCAAGAAGCAGTGTGCAGAGCTTGGATTTGAGTTCGTGCTCAAAGAGACTGGGGCTGCTGCTTCGCCCGATCTCGGGGAGGGCGAGGGTGTAGAGGAGGCGATAATCGAGGCGAATGAGGATGAGACCGTGCACGGTATCATGGTATGCACTTTGTCTACTTTAGAAGATGGAGCTATCAATAAAGATTTTCGCCGCGATTTGCTTGCTTTCGAAAGGTGTACTTCCCGATTTTTGGAGCGCAACAGGTTTGAATCTATCTGAAGCATTGAACCATATCTTTGACTCTGAGATCATCAGGATCATTACCTTCAGCAGGTGACGATATTTAACAGAAATAAATATTCTTCTTTGCTTATACTTCTGCAGATTGTTTCTCCATTCAAAGATGTTGAAGGCCTGCATGTCAAGTTCCATTACAACCTGTATCATAAGTGAGGCCCTACAAACGGTTACTCTCTGCTTTTACCAAAGAATATTTTAGTATCCGATTTATCAAGCCGGATTCCCTGCTATCCTCTGTACCACCGATTCCTCCAATGGTAACGGCTCTAGAATCTGATCAACCGCCTGCTGGAACAGTCAAGTCTATCATACCCTGTACACCCCTCGCCATCGTCAAATGCCTTGAGTACGTTCGGGTATACAACTCCATCCTACCGTACGGCGATCGTGCCTATGGTAAGATCATCACTGTGATCAATCGGTTTGTACTTCTTGCTTTTCCGACGGTGAGTATGTAGCTGAATGCTAAAAGATCCGAAGTTGTTGGTCGCCCACTGGCAGCGTTGCTCTCCAACGATGGTGCACGCGTGTTTTCAGTTGATATAGATTCGATACAGGTGAGGATCGCTCTCGAGAGGTGACGCGTCGCGTGGTAACCTTTTTCATCAGGAATACACGAAACGACCGCGCGTAACCAACCCCACGGAGTCCGAGGCTGTGCGCCGCTACCACCCACGACACGTCGTCCGGCCGAGCAACCTGACGCTCCAAGAATGCTTGGCCCAGTCTGATGTCGTCGTGTCCGCCGTCCCAAGTGCCACGTACAAAGTCAAGACAGAGTGGCTCAAGGATGGTTGCGTGTGCGTCAATGTTTCGTCGGAGAAGAATTTCGAGAAGGACGTGCGCGAGAAGGTATTCATCCCTCGATTTCCATGATATATGTATGGTTAGCTAATGAGAATGGTAGGCGTCGTTGTACATCCCGACTATCGGCAAAGTTACAATATTGATGTTACTTCGTAACCTGTATGTCAAATTCACTCGTCGTGTCAACCTCACTAACGCCACATACATTGCACAGGTTGCGCCTACAACAGTACAAACAGGCGTCTGGGGCGCCTTCACAATAGACGAGTATATCATAATGTAGTAGAGAGCGTCTAGATAGATATGTAACTAGGAGGTCGCGAGGGTAAGTCTTTGGTTCGTTGTAACGAATGTATAAAATACAATGCTTTGGATTGATTGCGGAAGAGTGCATTATCCGATTGACGGCTTACTTGCTTGCTTGATGAGTGGTGGATGGTTGTCCCCTCGTCCTTAACAAACTAAATCATCCCATAACCAAGGGGAACACGGCGACAGCGTTAGTTTTAGCTGAAATTGGCTTCGGTAACGGTAATTTCTGAAGATAGAGGCGTCTGTATACCAGATGATGGAAAGCTAGAATCGATGGGGGTAGATGCTTCAGAGGGGTCATGCGACATGAAGCGAACTCTTTGTCGATGAAGCTGTCATTCCGGATATGAGTCCGCGTTATTCCAAACGGAAGCGTAGCAGATACCTGGGGGAGCTTGGGAATCAAACCCAAAATGAGCGCAGTCAAGTTGATTGCAAATAACCACGGGTCGTAATTAGTATAATGAGTGGATGCCAAAAACCTGCTTCTGTCAGGATGGGAGTTCAATTAGGGAAATAGAGGATACTCACAACACGATAGGGACGCATAATAGCCATTTCTTGGCAGGTGTGTACTGCGCTCCATCGTCGATTTGTTCCCATAGGGTAAGGTCATCATAGGCTCCACCGTGGAGTGAAGGATCAAAGGGTATACCGGTGACCCAGTGGAACATGAGATAGGTCAGCTACTAGAAGTAAGCACAGATATGCTCGTATGATAATGACACCACGTACAGCGAGGTATGTAAGGTTGACTGTCGTCCAGCTGAGTTGTTGAGTCATTCCCGGTATAGTGTCGATGACAAGTTTGCCGAAGAATATTAGAACTACGTGTATCACCCAGGCGCCTGTATGGAGTGTAAAAGCATAACATAGAGTTAGAGCACGAGATGCTGACCCTTCACGTTGACCCAATTTGCATTTATATTGGGGAAAGCACTCCGATCTAGAGATTCCTCCACAGAACGGTCGCCAACCTCCTCGACCTTGACGATGCTACTGCTCCGTGAGCGCCCTCGCATGCCCAAGGTGCGTGGTGAGAGGGTGCGCGGTGAAGTGGGGGATATATCGAGGTGAGGGAGCTTAATCGTGGTTGGGCGGCTCATGGCAGTTGTAAGAGAAATATTGCAAGTTATTTCAATGGCCAACTGCGCATCTGCCTAGTCGGACTTTGCCGAGGTCGCGATCGGCGTTCCTTGCCCATGGGCCTCCTCCACTGGTCCACCGTCCAACCCCAAGGCTCTGATCCTCTCGCCGCCGTCCGCTTCTCTGTCCCCGTACGCATATCCTCTATTCGCATCTTTCCTGCCGGCGCACATCCCTTTGTCAATGCACCTGACATCGTCGCGTATGTGTTCTTGTTGCCAACATACTCCTCGCTCACCGATTCCAGCGAGACTGAACCTGAAGCATTTTACATCGATGTCTTTCTCAATGCGCATCCCATACCACAGGCCGACGCGAAGGAAAAACCACGTGTGCCCAATGCCCTCGTGCCTACACTGATTGCATACGCTGGCAGACAGGTCGAATACGTCGTAGACATGGGCAACGAAGTTAGTGCTGAATGGACAAGTATTGATTCGCTCTGACATCTCATAGTACGCCACACGTCTGATGATTCTCAGAGGCAAATTCACCAAACTCTCGATCGCGATATATGGAGACGTTGTCTCGGACACGCTTCCTCAGACGGAAAGGCGCGAAACGCGGCCGTTACCTTCCATAGAACCAATACCCTTGTCAAGAGCCATTGACCCATCTACTTCTCCTGATCCTACAGACCTAGCAAAAAAGCTCTTGGCGCTTATGCCAGACGCGCCGCCCCTTCCTCTTGTTATCCGGTTAATGTTTTGTCTCAAGCCATCCAATGATGAATGGGAACTACCTGATTTTCCGTATCTGCATGCTGACTTGGGGTCTCTGGGGGATGAAGAGCTTAATGTTGAAGCCATCAATGATTTGCTCTCAAGACCTGTACGTGATGAGCTGACTGAAGGAGAGCTGTCAGGTTTTGCTGCCAAGGTTGCTGAAGGCATCTCGAGTCCAAAGGTTGGTTCCATGACATGTACTTTGTACTTATTTTTTACCTTTGAAACGCGTCTAGGACAGCAATGGTACATACGCAATTGCGAGATTGCTCAATATATCCGCGTCACAGCATCCTGGTTTAGCTCGTCAACTTCTAGTCAGTAATGCGCGCTGGGATGGACTAACATCGATTTGATCATCTTTGCAGCGTCACCTAGATATAGACTCATTATTTACCCCCCTGAACTTCGATGAAGAGACTTTGCTCTGTCTTACTGAAGCCGCGTCGAATGTCGACATTGCGCGACGCATGAATACAGAAGCCTTCCTACTCACATTACAGCAAGTTCAAGAAAGCCACAAAACAGATGCGTTGACGCGAAAGGCGGCACGAGGACTTGCTGTTCGGATAGCCGATTGGCAGTGCTTTGAAGACTCTCTGACGAATACTCAGGGAAACTTCGGCCAAAGTTGGAGTATGCTCCAGGATATTGGGGCGGAGGAATCATCAATGGCAATATGGCTTGAGACAATGATCACCCATGATGATATTGTTGCCAGGCTGGCTGAAATGCCCGTTCAAAAATCCCTTCCATCTCACTCCCCGTTGTATTTCCGCAACAAAATCAACATCACCTCGCATGACGCCTTTGTTGCTCTGGTAAGAGCTCTGATCGGTGTGGCGAGCGTCTTGGCTGTTTGGGCGTGGACTGACAGTGTTGGGAACGATGCTTGTCGTGAACAGGTGTCGGCAGTGATCCACATGTGGCAGGGAGTAGACGGATATCGGGAGGTGAGTACCACTTCAATTCACTAGATCTCACAGTATTTCACCTTGTTTTCTAAGATTATTAATCACCTCCTCCTTCTGCGACAACTAGCACGCCGTCTTAACTGGATAGCGTCAGACAATGAAATACCCAGACAATCTGGAATTCTAGCTGAGAAAATCATTTGCGAACTCGCTAAGGATCCGCAAGCTATCCTTAATCATGATCTTGTCGACACCATTCTTCAACTCAAACCGAAATTAACTTTCATAACAGAAAATGAGCTTCTTTCACTGCGTAAGATTGCCCTAGTATCTGAGGACGGCCTGTCTGCAGCTGTAGAAGAACTTTTGTACTCCAGCGACCGCCCCCTGTCTCTTCGGCGATTACGGACTCTGCGAGTATCCTTGGCGATTGTTAGACGTGAATTTGACTTACCTCAAGGCGAATGGAATACACTCGATTCGTTCTGGGAGGAAGGTTCGCCAGGGATCGTTCAATGCCTCGTAGACGTCCTCGCTGTCATTAGCGACGATTTGAAGAAACATTTTGTTCTCTTCCCACCCCCACCAATGGACCAAACCATTGCTGAGCAGCTTTTCCTCACTGCAGACGAGTTACTCCGACTTATCACGCAACTGACGCCGGTATATCTACTCACGACACGAGCGATGCGTGCATCAGTCGTAGCAACGGCAGACATATTTGCATGTACCAACGCAGCGGATACGTTGTTTTCGCAGACTGGTCGAGCAGCTTTGTCTGCTCGAGGTACACATCAGGCATGTATCGACTTCGTACATACACTGTCTACGCCAGGTACTGTTGCCGAACCTGGTAAGCCTGGTGCAGAGGTCGTGTTCAGAGCTCTTCTGCAGCACGCGGGGCAATGTGGTGAACGCGATCCAGCGCTTCATTTGTTGCAAATGTTGACTTTGATCGATCATATTCTGCCTGAGCCGAAGGCGACGTTGTACGATGAGCGCGAGCCGTCTCATTGGGTCACGTCTGTTCTTCCGAACGTCCTCGACGAACTGAGAGCGTTTCTACGACTTTTAGACCCGGATAACAAGGTGCACGTCGTGAAACGACTGATTAGGCTTGATGACGACGTTTTAGGTATTGGCGCGTGGTTACTCTCCGAGGAACTCAAGAATGTGACAAGGACGATAGAGACGCTATCAGCGCGTTCGCGAAGAGAGAATTATAGGCTCCTCTTGCAGTATCAAGTGACTCTGTCTTTGCAATTTATACTTGGTCTAGTTGGACCGAAATCGAGCTCATCGAAATGGGCCTTGGATGCCATTGCCAACACGTCTAGCTTGTCTGCTGCCTTGAATGAGAATTTAATGGCGTTGCTTGACGGACAATATACTTCGAAGGACCTCGATAAGTTGATTGAGGTCCTCATAACGTCGGCAAGCTCATTTGAGCCAGACCTGCAGTTCACGCTCTCGCTAGCTGCATTACGGGTATCTGGCAATGCTATCCAACCGCATGCACTACTTGGTGCTATTGCGAATATACTTACTAGTTTGGCGACCAATATAATATACCCAGAAGCTCTGAGAGTGGAGCTTGGGCCGGTTCTGTCAGCTTTGGCAGTTCGGCACGAGATGGAAGCTGAGACAGCTCAAAGTGCTCTGTCGATTCTCCAATGGTTGTTATCACAGCAGCCTGAGACAAGATTGACCGTTCTGAGCCATGTCTCTCCTGACTCATTTTCAGCCCTCTTTTCAATCTTACATGTCTCCCTTCCCGCCGAAAATCACGACACGATCGCGACTCTAGAGGCGACGTTCACCCTTGACGAAAATGATCATCTGCCCCCGCCTTCCATCGCTCTACCTGAGACCCTTGAGCTCTCTGTGCACGATGTCGATGACCTTATGCGTCAAGAGATCCCGACCCCGACCACTCCGTCTACTGGTACCAAAACTCCCGACATTCTTGGCGTAATTATTTCACCACCAACTGCGATTCTTCGTTCCCAAGTGGAAACCACCGGTCTCACGAAGACATACATGAACAACGATTTTCGCGAGCTTCGACAAACGTCTTCTGCGCGCCAGAACACGAGTCGACTACCGAGCATGCATGGTGGGTGCCTTTGACTATGTGTTTCATATTATTCGTCTTACGGTTGTTGTTGATGTGATTTCCGTACTGTTTCCTGTGCATAGTGGACGTGAGTCTCATGAGCCTTTGTTTTTCTTGACGTTTGCTAATGACCTATATCCCGGTAACTTAGGACTTTCAAGGAACTTTGATGCCTTCGGCGCCAGTGCCCATGATACCTGGATCGGAAATGGACATGTTTCCCGTCGGGCTTCCCTCGCTCAACATGGATATATGAGATGTGAGGTAGTCATTTTGAATGTAGGTTGTGTTTGTACGTAATTGTTACTCATTTGTTAGAATAGGTTCAAATATCAATTATCTTGTATTGTGATTGTACGATAACGTTGCGAGGTCTATGCCAAGCTCATTCCCAACTTCTCAATCCTCTTTGTTGCCTCCGTGAATGCCTCTGTGATCCAAAGTGGCATTGCCCAATGCATCCGCAAGTGCTGTAACGATGTCTGATCCCTGATTTCCCTTGCAGAGGCAATGATGAGGTCCATTCCTGCCTGACTGACTGGGGTTGCCCGATCCCCGTAGCTCCCAAAAGGTTCTAATGAAACCGCCTCGATGGCATCAGTTATGGTAACACCCTCAAACCCTAAATGGCCCCGCAATTCAGATTGAATGATCTTGGAAGAGAAGCCAGGATCAATTGCTGAATATATGACCCATGATGCCATCCGTGGCTCTGCGCCCGCCGCAATAGCGTCATAATAGGGTCATTCGTCCATTGATCGGATCTTAGAGTGTAAAGTTCAGAGTAACGGCTGTTAAATCCGTATTCTGGTCTACATTCTTTTTTTTTCAGGGTAGCGTTTCTGGTGGGAGGGACGTCGCCCTTGGCGCTTCCCACTCACCTGCTTTGCTGAACACCTGGGATTCAAACCAAGTTCCTTCTCGGTCAGTGCTTGGGTATCTCTGCGAGGAAATGCATTTTACGCACTGTGTGTGGGGCTCCAGGTCTTGATGGAGGGTTAGCCCACTCCATCTCTCTCTTCAGGCCCACTAAAACCCCGCTTATGTTCCCTCCACGTGGGGGGATGGGGGGGATCCTCAAACCAGTTCTCCCCCACGTATCTTTTACCATTGCGGTGTCTAAGGCTTTCTTCCCTAGTTTTTTGTTGGAGAGTTTGTGGTCCGCCCTACTTTCTATCATCGTTTTCCATTTATTAGAGATCTCCAGTGTATTGAATTCCGATTCGTCTTTCTGTATAACTCTCTCACATCTGAGCGTCCATTTCTGGTCTACATTCACCCATATCAAGGCCAGGCAAATTCTTGACAGTCGATATGACACCTGTGGTGCGTTGGGCTTCCATGAAACCCACGCCACATGCCGTTGCGTTGTTGCTGAAGGATCATCCATACTCGTTGATAAAGTCGCCAGAGGCACGGTACACGTCGAGGACAGGCGCGAGGTTTGTATTCATCCCTACACTGCGTAAATTCTCTCCAGCACCCGTTTGTTGTTTTCCGGTTACCACACATCTGTCTGGCGTTCTGGACTGGCTTCCCCTAGAGTCTTGTTACGGTCCCTCCCTTCTGATCTGTCATGAGCAGCAGTGGAAGTCTCGTAGGAGAAGCTTCGTTCGCGATTTTCGAAGAGCTCATAATAATGGAGATGCTGAAGAAAATGATACTGGCGACATAGCCTGTGGATATGGCCTCGTATAGCGACTGGGGAGGTGTGAGACCTGGGTACGACCAGATAACGTGCTGCCCAGCTTCAACGAAAGCAGAGGCGTCCTTGCCCAAGGCGACGTTAAATGCAGATGCGATCGCTGGGAAGTCAAGACACCGAGAAGGAGTGCATAGAGACTGTGAGACTGTAATGTCGAATAGGCCTCGAATCTATTCCTACGTACTATTTTTTGGGACATTCGGAATTGGCGTGGCGCCGATGCGGGCGTGTTGCAATGTTCATGTGTAAATTTGGATCAGATATGCAAGAATTTCGGCGGAGAGGTGTTATGGTCCGAC
>QLOM01017424.1:0-11092 GCA_003313785.1 Termitomyces sp. MG148 | reverse complement strand
CTCCCCCCGCACCGGCCCTACAACTACCAGATCGACCTCGAAGAAGGGACCTCCCCCCCCTTCGGCAAAATCTACAACATGTCAGAAGTCGAACTCCGCGCCTTGAAAGACTATCTCGACGACATGCTCGGCAAAGGTTTCATTTGCCCCTCGATCTCCGCCGCCGGTGCCCCGGTCCTCTTTGCCAAAAAGAAGGACGGCTCCCTACGCCTCTGCGTCGACTACCGGGGACTCAACCAAGTCACCAAGAAAAACCGGTATCCTCTCCCCCTCATCGGTGACTTAGTTGATCGCCTCCGTAGCACCAAGGTGTACACCAAAATCGACCTCCGGTTGGGCTATAACAATGTTCGCATAGCCCCGGGACACGAATGAAAAATTGCCTTCCGCACACGCTACGGCCTCTTCGAGTACCTCGTAATGCCCTTCGGTATGACCAACTCCCCTGCCACCTTCCAGTACTTCATGAACGACATCTTCCACAACATGAACGACATCTTCGTCATTGTGTACCTGGACGACATCCTCATTTACTCCAATACCCCAGAGGAGCACCGGGGCCACGTCCACCGTGTTTTCGAGCGTCTCCAGGAGCACAACCTTCATGCCAAACCCAAGAAATGCTCTTTCCACACTACTGAGGTCGAGTATCTCGGAGTCATTGTCACCCCGGACGGCGTTCGCATGGACCCCGCCAAAGTCGATGCGATCCTCAGCTGGCCGCAGCCCCGGAACATCAAAGAGGTACAATCATTCCTGGGCTTCGCCAATTTCTACCGCCGGTTTATAGATAACTACTCCGGCATCACCAAACCTCTCAATCGACTCACGTGCAAGGACACCCCCTGGAACTGGGACAGTAAATGCCAGAGTGTGTTCGAACTCCTGAAAAAGGCCTTCACCACCGCTCCCATCCTCCGCCACTTCGACCCCGCCCTTCCCGTTGTGCTCGAGTGCGACGCCTCCGACTACGCCATCGCCGGTATACTCTCCCAGATGGAGCCCAGGACAAACGATCTCCGCCCGGTAGCCTTCTATACTCATTCGATGATCCCCGCCGAGCTCAACTACGACATTTATGACAAGGAGCTACTCGCTATCGTTGAAGCCTTCAAACAATGGCGGGCGTATCTCAAGGGGGCTCCACACCGCATTCAGGTCTACTCAGACCACAATAACCTCCAATACTTCACAACCACAAAACAGCTCAGCCGCCGACAAGCCCGCTGGTCGGAGGTCCTCTCCAAGTACGACTTCACCATCCACTACCGCCCGGGACGACTCGGAGCTAAGCCCGACGCCCTCACCAGACGGCCGGACGTGTACCCGAAGAAGTCCTTCGAAGCGGAGAAGAACGCCTTCAACCACCGCGTCGTTATTCCCCCCGAACACCTTCACGCCGTCCTAATCATGAACAAAGAAGGAATCCTCCAGCAAATCCGCAAGGCTCCCCCGGACAACTACTTCTCCCAGCACAACCCCCGAACCACCCTTACCCTCGACTCCCCCACCGACTCCTCATTCACCCTATCCCCCGACAACCTCCTCCTCCTCCGGTATGGACAAATCTACGCTCCGGACCACAAGAACATCAGGCTCGACATCCTCCGGCAGCACCACGACCACAAACTGCGAGGCCACCCCGGGATTTGTAAGACATATCAACTCATCTCCCGCACTTACTTCTGGCCAGGTTTAAAGGAGGACGTCGCCCGCTATGTCAAAGCCTGCGAACCCTGTCTCTGGGCCAAGGTTCCCCGCCACCCCCCTTACGGCCTCCTGAAGCCCCTCCCCGTGGGACGCCGCCCATGGTCCTCTATCTCCATGGACCACATTGTCAAGCTCCCGGAGTCGGAAGGGTACAACGCCATCCTCGTCATAGTCTGTTGTCTCACCAAGCAGACCATCTTCATCCCCTGCCGCACCACCGACGATGCCCTGGAGTTCGCCAGACTCTTCCTCAAGCACGTCTTCTCCAAGCACAGCCTCCCGGACAATATCGTCTCCGACCGGGGCCCGCTGTTCACCTCCCGGTTCTGGCAGTCTCTGTGCAAGGCCCTCGACATCAAATCAAACCTCTCCACCGCCTACCACCCGAAGACCGATGGCCAGACTAAGCGGATCAACCAGACCCTGGAACAGTACCTCCGCCTCTACGTCAACTACCTCCAGGACAACTGGTGCTCCGACCTCCCCCTAGCCGAATTCACCTACAACAACACTCCTCACTCCACCACCGGAGTCTCCCCCTTCTTCGCCAACAAAGGCTACCATCCTCGTCTCACCCTCTCGCTCAAGGACATCCCCTCGCACGCCGCCCACAAAGTCGCTCACGACCTCCGGGAGCTCCACCAATTCCTCCGGGACGAAATCAACACCGCCAACAAAGCTTACGCCAAACACGCCGATGTTCACCGTGAACCCACGCCCAATTGGACCCCTGGTACCCTGGTATGGCTCGACCGGCGCAACCTCAAAACCCGACGACCCTCAGTCAAGCTCGACCACAAACGATTCGGCCCCTTCAAGATCCTCCGCAAGGTCTCTTCGCACGCTTACAAGCTTGACCTACCCCTGGGCCTCAAGGGACTACATCCGGTATTCCACGTACGACTCCTCGAGAAACATGCTCCGGACCCCTTCCCAGGCAAACGACCCAGCAAGCCCCCACCGGTCGAAGTGGAGGGAGAATGCCACTACAAAGTCGACCACATCCTCAACTTCTGACTCGCCCGGGGACGACCGCAATACTTGGTACGATGGAAAGGCTACGGACCCGAAGACGACACCTGGGAGCCCCGAAAACACCTCGCCGGTGCCCCTGCCAAACTCTGGGACTTCCACCAGCGACACCCCTCCAAACCCCGGGACCCCTGGGACTAGACCTCACAGATGGCCTTAGTGGGCGTAACCCCCGCCTCTGGATTCATTAGGGATTCAACTCCCACCAAGACCCCTACATGTTCCTTTATCTCTCCCCACCTCATTTAAAAAGATTCATGACCAGGACGAATGATCAAAATTACGACAAGAAAGACATATATGCAATGTACAAGCTAGACTACAATATGGTACAAATGAGACCCGACAAAAAAATAAGCAACGTGGCTGCACGACTCAAGGATTCACCCCCGCATCACTCCACTCCGCTCCCCGGTGACCCTCCTCCGCCTCGCCCCTCGGCCGCCCTGCGTCCTCGATGGCCAGCGCCCCCTCCATCTGCAACACGAGCGCCGCCACGTTGTCTTTGTGGCGGGGCAGGTCCTCCCCCGCGTCCGCTGCGACCTCCAGCCACGACCCCGGAGACAGCGCGTTCCTCTGGTGGTGCCCCGCCAGTAGTGAATCCAGCCTCGCCACGCCTTGTTCGAGCTCCGGTGGTAGGTCAAAGGGCATGCGGCCCATCCCCTCCTGGATCGAAGCCTGGGCCAACGACGCGCCGTCGAGCAACACGCGGTGCTCGCGTACCCAGCCTGGAGACACAGGTAAGAAGACCGGGAGGAGGACAACGGGTCACTCACGTAGTACCGCCGCTCGACCCACGGCCGCCTCCTCCATCAACCAATCCTGCCGCCTCCTCGCCGACTCTCCCGACCCCCAGGCCTCCCGGACCTCTCGTACCAACCGCTGCAACCGCTCCGCCTCCACCCCAGATGCACCCTGTTCCGGGATCCTTGCCGGGGCACCCCCAACCATCATCGCCGTCGACCGTTCCACCTCCCGCCTGAGTCTCCCTTGGAGGTCTTGAACGTCGCGAGTCCGCGCATTCATGACCTCCACTGCCGCCTGACGATCCCGCTGCGCCTCGTTGAGCTCCGCGCGGACCTCGACTAGCTTCGCCTCACGCTGCGCCAACCTCCCCATCACCCGCTCCAGCCTGCGGCGCAAGTCCAGGTTCGCCGCTGATAGCGCCTGGTTGGCTGCTACTTGAGGGTGGTCGAGCAGTCGCCCCGACCGTGGGGAAAAGACGTGGGGACGAGAAGGTCCCGCCACCGGAGAAGGTGAACGCCGGGGGCGTTTGGCAGGCTGACTAAGCCCCGCCTCTGGAGAAGGAGAAGCACGCCGCTTGCCCTTGTCCCGAGAGGCCGGGGTCGGCCCCTCAGATCGCCGAGCACCCCGGAGAGGACCTACCTTGCCAACTGGCCGCCCTGACTCCTCCGACTCACTGCTACTCGAAGACTGGGACTCCGGGGGCACGCTCCCCACGCGACGAGATCGCGATGCGCCCGCCCTCGAACCCCCTGCCGGCGCTGGCCGCGGCCTTGTCCCGGAAGGGGCCTTCGTCGCCTGCGCCATGCGGGCCTCCACCCAGCTCACCTCCCAACCTTCCTCCCGTGCCACACAGGTCGTCTGCCATTGCCGTGCCACGGAACACCGCTCATGATGGGAACGACATGCGTTGCATACCGAAGAGTCCCAGCGCGACCCCGCCTCTTGAACGGTAAATTTGCACGAGTCCCCACGACGCGCACAGAACATGCACTGAGCAAGAGTCAGCACCGGAAAAGGACGGCCAAGTACTCTCACCCACCGGACCCTGAGCACGACACCATTCGATTGACGGGGGGCCCCGAGCATGGCTCACCGCCTCCACAAACCGCTGAGGAGTAACGAGCGCCTGGGGAACCCGACGAGACTCCGGGACCAACTGCAGCTCCCCGGGGACAAGGCCCGGGGCCGGTACGTGGATCACCACCTGAGGACGACAAGGGAGCCCCCGGACAGGACTCCCGCCCCGAGAAACACCCCGCAACTCCCCCGCACGCAACTCCACCTCTGCTCAGAAAGGTTAGCGGGACACGCGACAGAATCTCAGCAACTCACAGCATTGCGCAATATCGGCAACCATCCGCTCTTGCCGGCGTCTGTTGTGGGGCCCCCGGCGCGCTTTGTAAGCCTCCCACATGGCAACACTGTTCTCACCGGGAGGGGGAGGAGTGGGAGAAGGAGAGGGAGGCTGGGGGGTCGACATGGTCAGAAAGAAAGGTCAGAGGACTCAGAAATTTCTTCTGTTTTTCTTTGCTACCGCAGGGCTTCGTGATGGCCATCAAGCTTCTAGTTCAGCTCCCATGGAGAAGCCGCACCGCCACGACCGATCGCCGTCTCGAAGGGTCTCGACGCCAGGGGGGGGTAATGTCACGACCCACCCCCAGGCCTGAGCCCCGGGCCCGGGACCACACCACACACCCTGGCAAACACCCCTTGCACGACCTCGACTCGGGACGAACTCCATGAACACCCAATACGGCCATCACATCATACCCCGGTCGACCCTGACGTCCCCCTGGGCACCCCACGGACACTACCGACGACCCCCGGGGATTCCCGGCGCGACAGCACGGCGACCCACACAACAACCGGCGCATCACGCATCATTCGACGCATCATGCATGATCGCATCATGCCACGCATCATGCCGCGCATCATGCATTGCCCTGCACATCAACTCACGCATCATGCATCGCCCCGCGCATCAACCCACACATCATGCTTTGTCCTGCATCAACTCCCGCACCATGCCTCACCACGTCCTCTCGTCGCGCCACGTCCTCCCTCGCGCGGCGCCACTGCGACTCCCAAAGCAATGGCGCCACTCCCATCCGACACCCGCGTTTTTCCTTTGTCCTCCTAAGTGCTCCGGGACACCACCAGAGCCCCGGAGCAGCCCCCAGACCCAGGACCGGGACCCCGGGCCTGCCTCGTCCCATAGTCAGTATATAAGCCCCCCCGTAGCACTAAGTACGGTAGTCTTGATATTGCCCATACTCTCCGGTTTTCCTCTTGTATCGCTCCAGCCTCGTAACTTCGCCTTGTACTCGTCTCCATTCTATCGTCTCGTACTCGTCTCTATTTCTATAGTCCGTATTTGTCTCTACTCTCTCATCTCGTATCTGTCCATTGTCTCTATCTACTCACTTAATTCCATCTCCTTTGCTCATCCGTCTCTTTCCTCCGTCCTCGTCTCTGCCTCGAGTTTCTCCTTCCCTTCCGTTCTCGTATTCCAATCTCTTATCTTCTCCGGCCCGCATTCTCTGCTCCTCTGAGCTCGGTCCCGCACCTGTCAAACTCTAAATTGCCTATTCGCCTATCAGCCCCCTGATTTCCCCGGATAGTTTGCCGCCGGCACGCCACTCATTGCGCCGTCTAACCCGAACTTTCCCCAGTAGAACCTTCTCGTCTGGCGCTTGCCCCTTGCTCGCGCCAACCCCAGGACACTTCATCTGGTCTCCCCACGCTCCCGGCGCACGTCACCTCACCCCGGCGCCTTCCTCTGGTCCTCTCTAAGTCCCGGCATGTCCGTAGCTGTCCGAGTCCGCTTGATAAGGCCTCGCCCAGAATTGCTGAGCCTCCGGGTCAGCGGAACCTGACATTGTTTGGCTTCTTTCCAGAACACGAGCAGTGGGACCATGCCATTGAAATCCTGCCAGATTCAAAGCCAGCCAACTGCAAGGTTTATCTGCTTGCGCCCAAGGAGCAGGACAAATTCAATGTGTTCCTCTGAGAGAATCTGGAGTCCAGACAAATCTGCTCCTCAAAGTCCCCGATGGCCTTCTCGGTGTTTTTCATCAAGAAGAAGGATGGCTCCCTCCGGTTGGTCCAGGACTATCACATGCTCAATGCAATGACTATCAAGAACTGCTACCCACTTCCCCTTATCTCAGAACTGATCAACAACCTCTGGGGTGCGCGCTTCTTCACTAAGTTGGACATCCGCTGAGGCTACAACAATGTGTGCATCCAGGAGGAAGATGAGTGGAAGGCAGCATTCCAGACCAACTGCGGGCTATTTGAACCCCTGGTGATGTTCTTTGGACTCACCAACAGCCCTGCTACCTTCCAGACTATGATGAACAACATATTCCAGGACCTCAGGCATGGTCTGTGTATATCTTGACAATATCCTCATCTATGTCAAGACATTAGAGAAACATCGCCAGATCATGCAAGTTGTCCTGGACCGTCTTCACCAACACCAGCTCTACCTTAAGCCGGAGAAGTGTGAGTTCAAGCAGACCTGCATCAAATACCTTGGACTCATCATCTCTCATGGTACAGCAGAGATGGACCTGGTGAAGGTGGCTGGTGCCATGCAGTGGTCGGAATTCTGGAGCAAGAAGGAGGTACAGGCCTTCCTGGAGTTCACCAGGACTTCTCCCACCACGCTCAGCCCCTCTTCAACCTCACTGGGAAGGACATTGCCTGGGCTTGGAGAGACACAGAACAGCAGGCCTTTGATGCCTTGAAGGCCGCCATCACCTCTAAGCCTGTTCTGCTCTTTCTCAACAATGACTGGTCCTTCCGAGTCAAGGCAGACAGCTCCGACTTTGCCACTGGCACAGTCTTCTCTCAGGAATCCCCAGAGGACAGTAAGTGGCACCCCATTGCCTTTTACTCCAAGAGCCTCAATGCCATGGAGCAAAACTATGAGATTCATGACAGGGAGATGCTCGCAATCATTCGGTCGTTGGAGGAGTGGCACCACTTCCTAGAGGGAGCCCAGCACAAATTCAAAGTCTGGACAGACCACAAGAATCTAGAGTACTTCCAGATGGCCAAGAAGCTCAACTGTTGCTAGGCTCAGTGGTCCCTGTACCTCGCCAACTTTGATTTTATGCTGCATCACAAGCCTGTCAAAGCATAGAGAAGCCTGACACCCTCTCCCGGCATGCCAACCATGGTTCTGGCACAGGGGATAACAACAACATCACTCTCCTGCGCCTAGAGCTGTTTGCCATTTGCATGCTTGAAAGGGTGGCGATTTAGGAAGACAAGGTCAACATACCCTGGGATATCTGCCAAGGTAACTGAGAGGGAGTGTAGGAGGACTTGGTTGCGAAGGCCGCACTGGCACTATGCTTGGGTTGCCCCTCCAGTGCAAAATCCGTATGCACTGACAAATGAGGCCTGCAAGACAGACTCTTCACCTTCCAGGATGCATCTACATGCCAAATGACCCAGAGCTTCAGAGATGCATTGTCAAACAGCACTACAACTCCCATGTCACTGGGCACCCCGGCTACTAGAAGACATTGGAGCTGGTCTCCTGGAACTATTGGTGGCCGCAGATGTCACGCTACATTGGGATGTATACTAGCACCTGTGACCTCTGCCTCTGGACAAAGCTCCACCAATGCTCCCTGACTAATCAGCTGCACTCCCTTTCTACACCCACCGCACACTGGAGCGTGGCCTCCATTGACTTCATTGTAGAACTCCCAGATGCACATGAATATGATGCCATCATAGTCGTCATGGATCTCTATGGTAAGCGGGCATACTTCATTCTGACACACACATCCTGCTCTACAATGGGCACTACCAACCTGTACCGAAAGAATGTCTAGAAACTCCATAGCCTCTCCAATGCCTACATCTTCAACCAGGGCCCGCAGTTTGTAGCAGAATTCACCTGGGAGCTCTACCGCCTCCTGCACATTAAGCTCCACATGTCCACTGCCTACCATCCACAGTCCAACAGGCAGACCAAGCATATCAACCAAGAGCTAGAGCAGTATTTCCAGCTATTCTGCAATGAGTGACAGGACAACTGAGACAAGCTCCTTTCCAAGGTGGAATTCCAATACACCAACTATGTCCATGCATCTACACAGGTCTCCCTGGTCTTCCTTGACACTGGCCGACACCCCTAGATGGGCTTCAAACCATGCGTATGCCATTCAGAGAATGAGTTGGTCAACAACTTTGTTGACCGCATGCAGAAGGCACAGGAGGAGGCTAAGGCCACGCTGACCAAAGCAAAGAACAACATGGCCCAGTACTATGATTGAGGACAGACTCCGGCTCCCCAGTACAGGCCTGGAGACCGTGTCTACTTAGACACTTCTGACATTGCTGTAGGGGACAGGTCCTTGGACCATCCACCCTAGCCTTGCTTAGTCTGTGTTGACGTTGGCACCCACATCTAGCCACCATCTAGACCGCTCCAGCCCTATCTTGCTCCATCCCTGTCTTAGCATCGACACTTGGCAGGTCAGCTAGTCTTTGGACCCACTCTACTTGCTGGCAGGCCTTTATGCCATTGGCTAGCTTACTCATGCAGGCCTTTATGCCATTGACTGGCTTACTCATGCTGACTGTTGCTTACTCATTAGTGCTTAGTACATACCGGCCCTATTAGTCAATATACCATAGTCATAGTGTATTCGATGTAGTATATAAGTAGGACTGGTGGATGTAACATCCCCAGTCCTAGCAATAGTATTGCTTCTGGGTCTACACATTAGCATTACTGTGAGCTCCTCAGTGATGACCTTGCCTTCTGCTCTTGCCCTCCTGCTCCACCCCTTGTCGGTGGCCTGCATTCTTGCCTGCTAGTTGCTTGTCACTGTGCTCGCTTGCCCCACTTGGTGGTAGGCTTGAGTGGTCAATGTGTCTGCCTGGCTTTCCACAATAGAGCATCCCCTTACAATTGCAAGTACTCGACCATTGCAGAAGCTCTCACACCAGCAACTGGGACCATACGTAGTCAAGCGTCAGGTAGGACCCCTTGCATACTGGCTCTGACTGCTTGTTGGGATGCAGCGACTGGACCTGGTCTTCAACATGGTCAAGCTCTTGCCTGCCCCAGACAATCCCATCCCTGGCCAACAAGCTCCTTCTTCGCCACCTCCCGTCCTCACCAACAACGGAGCAGAGTACAAAGTGGAAAAGATCCTGAACAGTCACCTATTCCAACGTAAACTACAGTACAAGGTCAAGTGGAAGGGCTACAGTATCAAAGACAACTCCTGGGAACCCACCAAAAACGTTCACACATGCACCCTCATCTGAGACTTTCACCGCAACCACTCCAGAGCACCCCAAGTCATCCGTGGCTCTACTCCATCTTGCCAATGGACCACACTGTTCACAATCTGTTCTACCTGGTATGTCAAAATGTGGGTGATGTCAGGGGACTTCCATTTCTGGAACTTCCTTTTTTGGAACTCCAGAGGTCTCCAGGACGCTCTTGTGCCCTCTGGGAAGTACTGTATAGCTGTTCTCATGCCTCCACCACCCATGCTGATGCACTGTGCTGTGGCAGAGGGAGCCTTAGACTTGTTCTCTTTGGATTTCCCTCTGCCAGGTTATTAGTCATATTTCCTGTCATACTGTACCATCTCTAATAAACTTCAGATTTCCCTCTGCCAGTTGTGTGACTTAGCTGCAACCTCCGGAGGTTGCTCTTACAGCAGAACAAGTCTTCTAACCCTGGTCTGGAAGCCTCTTATAGCCGCCAAAATCTATCCAGCTCCTATTTGTTGCTTTTTCACTAGGCTTAAGCATTGATGCACTCTATGTTTCAGCCAGTCACTTCAGAAGCTCTCTTGAATGCTACAGCCTCTGGTGAGGAAGCCTGGACTTGCCTGCTTCATCTAAAAATGCAAGTGTAACGCACTCAAGCCTCCTTCACTCAACACACCACCAAACTCACACACCTCCACCAAACTACCAAAACCATTTCTGACTCTCTCCACATGCTCCTCAAATGCCTCACTCTGGTAGCAGCCAACCCCCTGCCACTTACCCCATCAGCACAACACTCTTGCGCTGCACAATCCCCTCTCCCAGCATGGGAGCACTCCAATATCCCATGTTCGGCAGTCCCCAACACATATAATGGTGACCGTGCATCCAGGAAACATTTTCTTCAATCCTGTGTCACCTACATCCAACTCTGTGGCAACAATTTTGTCTCTGACGAGCTAAAGATTGCATGGGTCCTGTCTTATATGAAGGCAGGACAGGCAGCCACCTATGCAATGAGGGGCTTCCAATGCTCCGGTGGTGTCGGAAGCTTTGCAGAGTTTGAACAGGAGGACAAGTTCTTCCCTCAGAACCTGGCCAAAACTGCTGCACTGGTCCTGCAAGACAGGAACCAGTACAGCCAAGGTAAGCAATTCCTAGACAAGTACATTGACTTGTTCTGCACACTGGTAGAGCAGGCCAAATACCCCAATGGCCTGCAGCTCAGCATGGCATCTGCCTCAGACCTGTGGTGCCGAAAATGGCCATCCAATCAGAAAGGGTTAAGATGAAAAAAATGAGATAACCCAAAGGTCAACAACAGAGATGCACACAATGTGCTGAACAC
>QLOM01017421.1:0-16414 GCA_003313785.1 Termitomyces sp. MG148 | reverse complement strand
CATCGCCCTCATTTGTCTGTGTTCCACAGGTCATGTATGTTGAGTCTTGCACACTTTCTTGATGTCCGTCTTTATATGACATTGGCCTAGGTTGAATTCACGTAAGAATACTAGACGACTGTTACAAGGTACACAGGAAGTATTTCCACTTGAAGAGGTCTTCCACTTTCCAGGTTAGAATGAAAATGCATGTACTAGGCTTTACCTTCTCACCACCATCAAGATCTCCAATCAACAACGACTCCAATGCATCCGCTCTAGACTTTTTTTGGTATCTTGTTTGCCCACGTGTAAATAACGTGTTTTGTATAGCCAATCAATCATTCCTATCATTTTTTGAAAAAAAGAACTTTGATATTGTGCTTGGCACATAGTGGCCACTCAACCAAGCTACAAGGGCAAGAAATACTGGCCTGCTCATTTTCTGTATACATGGGTGAGTATTACATTCTTTGAGCCATTTTGGACCACACCTCTCTGTTAGGACTCTGAGAGTGAAGAGGGTGGCAAGAGAGTCAAGCAGTGCAGCCATGCACCAACCCAACAAAGGGTATTATATATGGGTGTAGCTGTTGGCTACAAGACTAGAACAATCTTGCATTATCATGCAGTAGCTAGATTAGACCACAATATTGGATTTGACTAGATATGCTGTGAATACAAGATGTTATTGTTATATAAGCAAGTAATTAGCTAATAGTGCATCATGGATATGCTATAATAATAACTACAGTAATGATCTGTTACATACCCCTCTTTGAGACCAAAACTTGGTCTAAGACAGAACTAGTATAGTGTTAATTATTAGCATGCAAAAGAAAACTAGATACAAAGGCAAACAAGTGTAGGCTGCCACAGCCACTCAGTTTGATGGTGCATTGCACACCAGACAAAGGAGTGTAGGTGCAGCTGAGTTGCCAATAATACTAGAGTGCTTCATTAAGGCATTGCACTGGTTCAAGCATAGTTGGACAGGCATGATAAGTCACTTAAGCCTTTTGCATGGGAAACACATAGATCATGGTAACCTGCATGCTGTGCATGCCAAAATGATCTTGTAAAATAAAATAAAATAAAATATAAAACAAAATTATAACTGACATGCAGTGTCAGTTCAGCTCAACAAGTGTGAAATTCATATTTATCTAAAACTATTTTTATGTGGAGTTTAGCCCCTATTTGTTTGTTGGTCCTGAAACCACACAATGTGTTGTTTCCTACATTGCCAGCAGACTCTGCTAGTCTTTTTTGCTGCTTGAAATAGCCATTCATCCATCTATCCATTTATCTGCTGCTTTTTCACTGCTTTTCAGCCGCTTTTTCACTACTTTTCAGCCACTCTTTGGTCACTTTTCTGCTATTCTTTTGTGGCTTTTTCTGCCAGTCTTTTGTGGCTTTTTCTCCTGCTCTTTTGCAGCTTTTTCTACCATTCATTTACAGCTTTTTCTACCACTCATTTGCAGCTTTTTCTATCACTCCTTTGCAGCTTTTTCCACCACTCTTTTGCAGCTTTTTCCACTGCTTCTTTGTGGCTTTTCCATTGCTTTTTTGCAGCTTTTTTCTGCCACTCCTTTGTGGCTTTTCCACCATTCTTTGGCTATTTTTTTGCTGCTCTTCTACTTTTCTGCTTTTTCTACTACTTTTCTGCTGATTTTCTAGTTTTCTAGTTTTTCAGTTTTTTGATTTCTTGGCTTTCTGGTTTTGCAGTATTGTAGTTTTGTGGTTATGTAGTTTTCCATTTTTTCAGTTTTCTGGTTTTAGTACAAATAATTTCTATCAATGGATCAGTGACAGGATTTAAGAAATCAATTTTTAGCAGAAGACAACTGTCATATCATTAGTTCTTCAAAAGCTAGGTCTAGAATCTTTATAGAAATTAGTACAAATAATTTCTATCAATGGATTAGTGACAGGATCTAAGAAATCAATCTGGCTCTATTTGATTATTTTTCTTCTCATATTATTTAAGAACTTTCATCTCTGAGCTTTGAGAACCTTGAACAGTTGGTTTGCAAAGAATAGCTAGGCACATAACAATAGCTTCCAACTATTGAAAAATTGACATGCAGTAGCTACTTGTTGGGTTATTTGCTAGACAGAACTAGACAGAACTAGCTCAGTTTTGTGCACATCTATGTGAAACAAACTTATATTAATTACCTAGACAGAACCAATGTAGCTAAGTGATATAAGTAAATGATGTAATATAAATTGGCTGTCCAAGATCTTCTCTACCTGTACTCTGCTCTGTTGCTGGCAAGGACTGGAGGTGGCAGAGGGGGTTGGCCAGGGATGGAGTTGTCTGGGGCAGGCAAGAGTTTGACCACGTTGAAGACCAGGTGCAATCGACGCATGTTGACAGGCAATCAGAGTCAGTAAGCGAGGGGGTCCTACTTGATGCTCGACCACATATGGTCCCAGCTGCCAATGTGAGAGCTTCTGTGAGGGCTGAGTGGTTGCAATATCAGATGTGTCTAGGTAAACACAATTCCCAGGCTTGTTCTGGGGAGCTGGAGTTTGTCCTCAATCATAGTACTGAGCCATGTTGTTCTTTGCCTTGGTCAGTGTGGCTTTTGCCTCCTCCTGTGCCTTCTGCATCTGGTCAACAAAGTTGTTGACCAACTCATTCTCCAATTGCCATGTGTATGGTTTAAAGTCCATCTGGGGGTGCCAGCAAGTGTTGAGGAAGAATGGGAAGACCTGTGTGGACACATGGATGTGGTTGTTGTACTAGAATTCTGCTTCAGAGAGGAGCTCACTCCAGTCATCTTGCCGCTTGTTGCAGAACATTTGGAGGTACTGTTTTAGCACCTGATTGATGTGCTTGGTCTGTCTGTTGGACTGCAGGTAGTAGGTGGTGGATGTTGTTAGGGGACTGTAAGGGGAATGCTTGATGTCTGCAGAACTCCTTCCACAGAGTCGGCAATGCAAGAGGCAAGCAAGAGTTGAGCAAGCACAGAGGCAGACAGGAGTCGGGCAAGAAGCAAGCAAGGCTAACAGAGGGTTGGACGGCGCTAGATAAGCTTACGGTCGGTTCAGTGGATAGGCCAGAAGAACACTGCTATTGTTCAGCCTGGGGATATTCTATCCTACAGGCTGCCTATATATACTACATTGGTGGCTGTGCTATTACTAATACTGTTTACTAATTGGGCTCTGGTATGTAAAGGAGTATGACTAACAATAATTGATGCTGAGTAAGGTCTGGGCATATGACTCATCAAGGCTGACTACTACAAGATGGAAGGGGAAAGGGTGGGCTGAGCGGCCGGTTGGATCTGCTAGAAATAGGCATATTGTCAGACTAAGCTCGGAATAGGGTTGGACATGGTCCTCAGACCAGTCCCCTGACCAGGACAGGTCCTCAGACCGTCCACTCTAGCCTTGCTTAGTCTGTGTTGACATTGGCACCCACATCTAGCCACCATCTGGACCGCTCTAGCCCTATCCTGCTCCATCCCTGTCTTGGCATTGACACCTGGCAGGTCAGCTGGTCTTTGGACCCACTCTACTTGTCGGCAGGCTGGCTGGCTTACTCATGCTGACTGTTGCTTACTCATTAGTGCTTAGTACATACTGGCCTATTAGTCAATACACTGTAGTCATAGCATATCCAATGATGACGCGCCACTAAGCACTGTCCTGGTAGATGGTAAACTTAGCGCCTCACAAATGAGTAGCGTTGGATGGTCGCTAGTGTTGAGAGAGTCCTGGGCAGGGTCCTAGAAGCCTAGTCTTTTTAGTGGGGTTTGGACTTGGAAAAATAAATGAGTTGCTTAGCAATCTAAGCTGTAAGCCTGCAAGGCGCTAGAGTGCTAGAGGTTGGCAAGGACCTTAGCAATGTTTGGTCAATTGGCCATAGTGTGCCCATATGGCACCGTAAGTATGAAAGTTGGTAAGCAAGAGTTGGCAAGACTGTATCACTTAGCAATTCTGAGGACTTAGAATGTGCTAGAATATGATCTGAATTGTGGGGCATATAATTCAATGCTGGCTAAGACAAAATATGTACAGTATTTATAGGTGCTAAGTTGCTGTGTTAATTTAACTAAAAAGTTGCTAATTAATCAATCAAGAAAAATAATGACAAGTACAATGGAATGTGAAAGTTGCTAAGTGGCGGCATCTGTCAAGTCGGCAAGTGCTAACTCAACATCCTAGCAGTGAAAGAGGTCAAATGTGTGGGGACTGTTGCTAAGACCTGAAACTATCAAGGGGTCTGTCTTGAGTAAGTTGCTAAGCATTGGATAAGTCATAAGCATTGCTAAAGTGATCTGACATTGGATCTTTGAGAAGCACTGGTTTTTGATAGGCGTCACTAAAGGCCCTGGAGTTGGCTATCACTGATCGAGGACCTGAAAGGAGGCCAGGCTGAAGTCAGGTGAGCAGCAAGTGATTGCCAAGTCAGGTGGCCACTAAGGTTCCGTGGTCACCAAGTCTTGTGATTGCCATGTGACCAGTAGCTCATTATATGACTGCCAAGTCAGGTGATCACTAAGTTCTGTGATCCTGCACGTTGCGTCCTGTAGCCTGAGTTTGATCCCTGCTAGCTGCAAAATATAAGTTGCTAAAAATAGCACCAATGCGCTGAGCTCAGCCAGAGGCTTATCACCAATGTAGTATATAAGTAGGACTGGTGGATAGAACATCCCCAGTCCTAGCAATAGCATTGCTTCTGAGTCTACACATTAGCATTACTGTAAGCTCCTCAGTGACAACCTTGCCTTCTGCTCTCGCCCTCCTGCTCCACCCTTTGTTGGTGGCCTGCCTTCTTGCCTGCCAGTTGCTTGTCACTGTGCTTGCTCAACACTCACCCCACTTAGTGGTAGGCTTGAGTAGTTGATGCGTCTGCCTGGCTTTCTACAATAGAGCATCTCCTTACAGATGTGTGGAGCTTAACGTGAAGGAGACGGTAGAGCTCCCAGGTGAAATCTGCTATGAACTGCAGGCCCTGGTGGAAGACATAGGTGTTGGAGAGGCCATGGAGTTTCCAGATGTTTTTCCAGTACAGGTTGGCGGCGTCCATTGCAGAGCAGATCATATGCATCAGAATAAAATGTGCTTGCTTACTGTAAAAATCCACAACAACCATGACAGCATCATATCTGTGCATGTCTGGGAATTTCATGATGAAGCTGATGGAGGCCATGCTCCAACATGCAGTGGGCATGGGAAGGGAGTGCAGTTAACCAGTCAGGGGGCGTTGGTGGGGCTTTGTCCAGAGACAGAGATTGCAGGTGCTGGTGTAGGTTTCTATGTAGCATGACATCTGCAGCCACTAGTAGTTCCAGGAGACCAGCTCCAGTGTTTTCCATTGACTGGGGTGTCTGGCAATGCAGGGGTCATGGTGCTGTTCAACAATGCACCTCCAAAGCTCCAGGTTGTTTGGCACATAGATGCATTCCTGGAAGGTAAGGAGTCTATCCTGTAGGCCTCACTTGTTGGTGCATACAGACTTTGCACTAGAGGAGTGCTCCTGTAAGGGAAACACTTAATGTCTGCGGAACTCCTTTTACAGAGCCAGCAAGCACTGGTGACAAGTAGGAGTCAAGTGGGCATAGAGGCAAGCAAGAGTCAAGCAAGGAACTGGCAAAGCTAACAGAGTGGTCAGATAGTTGCTAAAGAGCTTACAGTAGGTTTGGTGTGTAGACTAGAAGAACACTGCTATTGTTCAGCCTGGGGATATTCTATCCCACAGGCTGCCTATATATACTACATCAGTGGCTATGCTAAGACTAATACTGTTTACTAAGCAGGCCCTGCTATGTAATGGAGTATGACTGATGCTGAGTAAGGTCCATGCATATGACTCATCAAGGCTGACTACTAAAGGACAGAAGGAGAAAGGGTGGACTAAGCAGCTGGTCAGATCTGCTAGAAATAGGCATATCATCAGACTAAGCTTGGAATAGAGTTAGACATGGTCCAGAGACCAGTCCCTTGACAGCCCCAAGTGCAGCGCCAACGCAGCTTTTGCAACTGAGTCCTCCTGCCTTCCTTTCCAGTTATCTTGGCAAATGTCCTAGAGTATGTTGACCTTGTCCCCTTGGACTGCCACTCCTTTGAGCATGCAAATGGCAAATAACTCTGGGTGCAGAAGGGTGATGTTGTTGTTGTTCCCTGTGCTGGAGCCATGGTTGGCATGCTGGGAGAGGGCATTGGGCTTCCTCATGCTTTGACCAGGCTTGTGGTGCAGTGTAAAGTTAAAGTTGCCAAGGTACAGAGACCACTGGGCCTGTCAACAGTTGAGCTTCTTGGCCATCCAGAAGTATTCCAGGTTCTTGTGGTCTGTCCAGACTTCAAACTTGTAGGCCCTTTCTAGGAAGTGGCACCACTCCTCCAGCAACTGAATGGATTGCAAGCATTTAGAGTAATAAAGCAGGGACTACTCTGAATCCAGTGGCAGTCCTAACTTTATCTACACTATTGCTGCCAGAAGGGTCCTCTTCCTCTACTGTAGAAGAGTACCAAGAAGAGAGGAGAACTGAGAAAGGGAAATCCTTAGATAACCTCTTGCCACTAGTACAGGACTGACTAAGGCATCCTGGAAAGATACCAAGAGAGGCCAAGGAAGGACAATTCCTCAAATTTGCAAGGCAGTTCTTCTTTGATCTAAAGGGAAGGTTTTACAAGAGAGGAGAAGAAGGCAAGCTAGTGATAGAAAAGGACAGGAGGATGTATATGTTAAAGTCAGCCCATGATGCACTTGGTCATGGAGGGACTTTTGCAACTAAGGCTTTACTAGAGGAGAGGTTTTGGTGGCCTGAAATGGAAGCAGATGTAAAGTGGTATATAGACACTTGTCATGCTTGCCAGGTTAGGCAGAAGGTGGCAGTATGTAGGCAGCCTGTGGTAGCCTATACTCCCAGTATATTTGAAACCATACACTTGGATACCATGCATATGACACCAAGTTCAAATGGGTGTAAATATATTGTACATAGGAGGTGTGCTCTAACCTCATAGATGGAGGGTAGACCTTTAAAGAAGGATAACCACAAGTTGATTGGGCAGTGGCTATTTGAAGAAGTAATCTGCAGATGGGGCTGTATAAGCAACATTGTAACAGATAATGCTGGCAGTTCACAAAGGTGATACATTGGCTATCTAAGAAGTATGGGATACAGGGCATAACTATTGCTCCCTATAATTCTAGAGCTAATGGGAGGATAGAAAGACCACATTGGGATGTGAGGCAGGCCTTGTATAAAGCCTGTGAAGACAAGACCAAGTGGTACTGGTTCTTCTGGCATGTAATGTGGGCAGACAGGATTACAATTAAGAAGAGATTTGGGTGCTCCCCTTTCTTCTTAGGTAACTGGAGCACATCCTATACTACCCTTGGACTTAGTAGAGGCCACTTGGTCAGTAGACTGGCTTAAAGGACCAGTGTCTACAGAGGACTTAGTTGGCTTAAGGGCTCAAGCACTGGCAAAGCATTACCAGCATGTGGAGGAAATGAGGACTAGGGTCAGCAAGGAAAAGTTGAGATGGGCAGAGAACTTCACAAGAGAAAATGAAGCCTCTATCAAGAAATACAATTTCAAGCCAAAAGACTTAGTACTGGTTAGAAATATAGTGGCAGCTAAATCTCTTAGTGGGAAAAATGTCTGCTCACTGGGGGCCCATGGTGGTGTTGACTAGGACCAAGGGAGGAAACTATATAGTGGCAGAGTTGGATGGGACAGTGTGGCAAGAGAGAGTGGCAGCCTTCAGGGTAATCCCTTGGCAAACCAGTATTGAAGACTGGATTGATATCACACCATCAAAACTGCAGGAGTTAAGAGAAGAGAAGAAGGGGGATAGCAGGGATGTGGACATCTACTTGCAAGGTGTCCATCTGCATGAGGATCTGACTGAGGATAAAATTGGAGAGGGGAAGGATCAAGAAAGCCAGGAGAGGGATGGGAAGGATAGTGGCAACACTCCAAAAACATTCCAAAAATATAGCATGTAACATGGACAAGAAAACTGAAATTGTTGGCAGAAGAATAGAACTTGGACTAATCTGGTACTGTGAATGACTGAGGACAGTCATGATTTTGTGGGGGGGAGATGATACAATGCTGCTACATGGCATAGGAACAACAAGCCAGAAGTCAAAATAAACATTTATTAAAAGGCTGAAAACTGTAAGCCTCCTGGTACAACAAAATGTTCCAAAAGTTACATCTCCCCATACACCTCAAAAACCACAGAACAGACTGGAAAAAGAACCAATAAAGTGCAGACAATATCAGCAAGGACCCAGTTACTGCTATAGAGGAAAGGAATGACCAAAAGGAGCTAGCCAAAAGAGAATAGTGGAAGCAAATAGGATCAGTGGAAGTAGGAATGGAATGGTGGAAGCAAATAGGATCAGTAGAAGGGGGAATGAATGGGAAGACGAATGATGGCACCCAAAATAGGAAGAACAATCCAAATAATAGGTTGACAAATAGGCTTGGCGGTCAGATGACAAGGTGGTCTGTGCACTACTGTGAAGAAAGGTATAAATAGGCTAGGTAAATTAGAGAATAGACAGGCTACTGATAGGCAAAGGCTTGGTGGTTCCCAGGGAGTGAATCACTTAGGTTGGAGTTTGTTGAGAACCCTCTACCTTTCAGAATATTTTATATTTTGAAAAGTAACCCTCAATACATCAAGTTTATTGTCAAGCAACAGTGTGGATTTGAAGAAACTTTTTAAGACTTCAAGAAAGCCCCAGAACTATTTGTAATACTCTAACCAAGTACTACACCAGCAATCTCCAAAGATCTCCGGGATGCTCCTGCACCCTCCAGGAGGTACTGTATAGTTGTTTTCATGCCTCTGCCCCTCACGCTGATGTGTTGCGCTACAGCAGAGGGATCCTTAGACTTGTTCTCTTTGGATTTCCCTCTGCCAGGTAATTAGTTATTTTCCTGTTGTACTATACTGTTTCTGATAAACTTTGGATTTTCCTCTGCCAGTTGTGACTCAGCTGCAACCTTTAAAAGTTGCTCTTACAGGAAAGTAGCATACCTCAAGGCCTAGGGGGCAGTAATGCACAAAGTGCCCAGGCTTGCGGCAGTGCTAACACAACAGCAGGAGGGGTTAGGAGCCATCCATGTCCATGGAGGTGCTAGGAAGTAGCACCAGAGTTGCTGGCAGGGTCACAAGAGTGAATGTGGCCAGGAGCATTGTCTAGGAGTGAGAGAAGACCAGGAGTTGACATAGTGCTGAAGCTGAGGTTGCAGCCTGGCATAGGTCGTGTTTCTGCTCCATGAGCTGCCATTGCTCTTGAGCCACCCAGCACCACAACAAGACCTAGTTGTTGGCAGGGCACCCCTCCACAAGGTTGTTGATGCACTCTATCAGGATAGGATGGAGGCCTTTGTGTCAGGCAGAGTTGGAGGCCATTGGGGTATTTGGCCTGCTCAACCAGGGCACAAAACAAGTCAATGTATTTGTCCACCAAGTGCTTCTTTTGTCCATACTGGTCCCTGTCTTAGAGAACCAGCATGGCTGTTTTGGCAGGGTTTCAGGAAAAGAATTTGTCCCAGAATTCCTGTTTGAACTTGGCCCAATCCACAAACCTGGCAACACTACCAAGACATCAGAAAACCCTCATTGCATAGGTGGATGTCTGTCTGGACTTCATATAGGATAGTACCTATGTAATTTTCAGCTTGGTGGAGATAAAGTTGTCCTTGCAAAGCTGGATGTAGGTGACACAGAACTGGAGGAAATGTTTTCCTGATGCATAGTCATCATTGTACATGCGAGAGATGGCCAGGCATGGGATGTTGGAGAGCTTCTGTGCCAGGGCAGGAGTGTGCACAATGCTGGAGCATGGCTTGGGTGCTGGAGGCAGCAAGAGAGCATCTGCTGCCAGGATAAAGCAGTCTAGGAGAGTCTGGAGGGAGTCAGAGATATTTTTGGTAGTTTGACAGAGGTGGGCAAGTTTGGTGGTGTGTTGGATAAGGGAGGCTTGGGTGAGCTGTGCTTGTGCTTCCAGGTGGAGTAGGCATGTCTAGGCTTCCTTGCCAGAGGCTGTAGTGTTTGAGAGAGTTTTGGGAGGGGCAGGCTGAGACATAGAGAGCATAGGTGCTTAAATCTGGTGGAGAGGCAACAAATAGGAGCCAGATGGAGTTCTAGTGGCTATATGGGGCTTCCAGACCAGAATTAGGAGACTTGTTCTGCTGTAAGAGCAACCTCCAGAGGTTGTGGCTAATCACACAACTAACAGAGGGAAATCCAAAGTTTTATTAGAGGCAGTACAATACAACAAAAAAGTAATTAATCACCTGGCAGAGGGAAATCCAAAGAGAACAAGTCTAAGGATTCCTCTGCTGCAGCATGGCACATCAGCTCAGGAGCAGAGGCATGAGAACAACTATACAGTACCTCCTGGAGGGTGCAGGAATGGTCCAGAGAACTCTGGTTACACAGTAACCAGATTTATTGCCAAAAAAGGAAGTTGCCAAAAAGGAAGTCCCCTGACAGAAGCTCTTCTACCACCAACTTGGGCCATACATAGTCAAATTCCAGGTAGGACTGCTTGCTTACTGACTCTGGCTACTGGTTGGGATGTGTCAGCTCCACCCAGTCTGCAATGTGGTCAAGCTGACACTTGCCCCAGACAACTCCATCCTTGGCTGTTGAGCCCTGCCACCTCTGCCACTGGTTTTCATGGACAATGAGGTGGAATACAAGATTGAGCAGATCCTGGGCAGTCATTTATTCTGCTGCAGGCTACAGTACAAAGTGAAGTGGAAGGGCTACAGTATCAAAGACATCTTCTGGAAACCTGCCAAAAATGTCAATGTCCCCACCCTTGTTTGAAAATTCCACCACAAACACCCTGACATCCCCCATGCAATTCAAGGCATATATCCTCTCCCCCTGGCCAATTGGGCCATCCACAAGCTCTTTTACCCCACACATTGGGACTTAAGAAGGGGTGATGTCAGGGAACTTCTTTTTTTGGCATCTCTAGGGCTCTCTGGACCACTCCTGCACCTTCCAGAATGTACTGTATAGTTGTTCCCATGCTTCTGCTCATGCTGATGTGCCGTGCTGCAGCAGAGGAAGGTCCTTAGACTTGTTCTCTTTGGATTTTTCTCTGTCAAGTGATTAGTTACTATCCTGTTCTAATAATCCAATGTCTAATTGATCTGATCTATGATCTTATTATTCAAATTGATTCAATCTATGATCTTATCATAGCTAAGCTAGATCGAGCAAGTGTGTGAAGGGTTGCCTGGGGTTAATTTGGGCCAGAGGCCAGTTCATTGCCACCCTTCACATCGTCACATTCACCCCAGCTCTTTGTCTGGCCTCGCATTGTTCTCCTCAATTTAAATACTTGCGGGCATGGTGTCGATGACCTCGTCGTCTCACACTGCGCTCGCAGGTAAGTCCCCATACACTTACTATAATTACTCATCTCACACTGCGCTCGCAGTGCCGCTTCACGTAGTACCCACATTATGTCATGCATTTTAGTGTTCGATCTAATTGATTGTCTTTGTTCTCACACCACAGTGCATGAGAAAAGCCTCGCTCCCTCCTAGAGCTCCCGACGGTCGTTTCATCAGTACTGCTTCTAGCCTAATGACCCCTTCTCCCCCTGCCACGTCCATGGACTCGCTGAACCCGCCGGATGGGTCCAGCACCGCATGGGATTCTCCCATGGTGGCTGAGCTCCACACAATGTTCCGACAGCTCCTCACGAGGCTGGACACTTCTTCCATTCCATCCTTGTTAACTCAGCTGCCACCATCCATGGCCCCTGCACTGCCAGCAAGCACGTTCACACCCCCAATCGTCGGGGCTGGCTATAACGGTGCATCCTTATCCGCTGCCCCCCTCTCCCTGTGCACGCGCTTCCCCAACGTCGACGCGGCAGTCATCTCGGCCATCATCACACACAACTTTAAAGCCGCAGACCTCCACAAGCTGGACCCCACGCACCGTGACAAGGAAGCGGCTTACACGTTCAATGGAGCCACGAACCAGTTCAAAGTAAGCAACCGAGCAGCTAAGGAGTATAAAACCCCCTTCTCTGTTCTCATCCCACTCCAGACCTACTTTGATATCCTGTCCTTCCACGTCAACAACGTGGCAATCACTGGGGTTTTCTACCCAAGCTTGTAGCGGAATACGAGTGGTCAGTGGTTTACGACTACCATTCAGTCTTCTTCAACCACCGACGCGCTGAGATGGCATCCGGTGACTACGAGCAATGGGGACGACGGGACAACGATCTACTGTCAGAGCATGTATATGCTCACCGCAAAGCAGCCTCGACTAAATCAAAAGGTTCAATGGCCGGCCACACACCGGCCAACCCTAGCGAGCCTTGTTGCAAGTTTAATGATGGCCGCTGTTTGACCAGCCCCTGTCCATGGGGCCGCCCTCACACCTGCACTACCAGCGGGAAAGCAGATCACGGAAAGCTCCAGCACAAGGACTAGGCTCCCGGCAGGGCAAGCCGTTACCTTCCCATCTGTTTGTCTTGTCCGAGCCAACCCTTGGGTGGACCAGCCCCGTCTTTTAGTTTTCTCGCTCTGGATCCCCTTGATGCCTCTCTCTCTATCCCCGAAAACCACCCCAACACTGATTCCCGCATCAATGCCCCCCTCACTGACACCTCTCATCTCACTCGCACCTCGTTGACGCTCAATGCTGAAGCATGGAGTTATTATTTACAAGATTATCCTGATTGTACCTTTGTATTGTCGCTACTACAAATAATACAATTTGGAGCAAACATTGGATTCTTGGGTGACCGCACGCTGAGCCAACGCTGTTTGAACCTCAAATCTGCATTTGCCAACTCCGCTGTCACTGACACGCTGTCGGCTGACATCGCTGTGCAAGTAGCCAATGGTTGAACGCATGGGCCATTTGTGGCGCCACCATTCGCCAACTTCTGTGCATTGCCCATCGGGGCAGTCATGCGTAAACGCTCTGCAAAAGTATGCTGCATTCATCATCTCTCTTGGCCCAAGGGCCACTCAGTCAACAATGGGATACTCAACGCCGAGGCAACTATCAAATATGACACAATCGACCGTGCCATTCGCGACATTGTAGCATCAGGACCAGGCTCCTTAATGCTGAAACTCGATCTGGAAGCCGCCTTCCACCACATCCCAGTCCGCCCCGACAACTGGCCACTCCTTGGCTTTGAGTGGCTGGACAAACTTTACTTCGATGTCGTCCTTGCCTTTGGCGCTCGCTCGGCACCATATATATTCAATCTTTTTGCCAAAGCACTACACTGGATCTTAGCACGTAACATCCCTGCATGCATCCGCCATTATCTTGACAACTTCCTAAGCATATTCTCGCCCTCCGCTCCCCGCACCCTCGTTGACCAATCCCTCTCGTGGGCCCTCAGCCTCGGAGCCCAGCTCGGACTCAGGTTCCAGCCATCCAAGATCAGTGGACCGGGCACTACAATGGAATTCCTAGGCCTTGAGCTCGACTCCATTGCCATGGAAGTTTGTCTCCCCCTCAACAAGCTCATTTACCTCCATGAGCTCACGTCCTCCTGGGTAGCCAAGCGCCGCTGCACTCGCCATGAGCTGGAGAAGCTCACCGGCTTCTTGCAGTTCATGTCCCAGGTAATTCCCATGTCTCGCGCGTTTCTCTGCAGCCTGTATGACTTTTCCACCACATTTCCCTCTGCTCCATTTGTGTTGCGCCACATACCTAAAGCGGCTCACCGGGACCTCCTCTGGTGGGACTCAGTTGCTTCAGCATGGAATAGTGTGTGTTTCTTTGCCCCAACGTGAAGGAGGATCGATGTGTACACAGATGCTAGTGGTGCCAAAGGCCTGGGTGGCCATCTTGAATTGGCTTGGTTCTCTGCGCGCTGCCCTTGCCACCTCCGGCACAAGCACATCCAAGTAAAGGAAATGTTCACGGTTGTGTACGCCATCCTATGCTGGGGTGATTCCTTCCAGGGCTCACATGTTGTCTTCCACATGGATAACGACGCCGTCTTCAATGCCATCCGCAACGTCTTGACTCGGTCCGTGCCTACGATGAAGTTTGTCAAGCACCTGATCGCCTTTGCCTGCCGCCTCGATTTCTCTTTTTCTTCTGAGTGGCTTCCTTCTACTGAGAATTCCATTGCTGACGCTGCTTCTTGCTTCTCTTTTTCCCGCATGTTCGAAATCGCACCTTGGCTTGATCAGAAACCCACTTTGAAGCACCTCCACCTTGGTGGTATAGGCAAAATCGGCACCACCCACAAACTGTCGCATTCTACCTATGGCACGGCCTCGCCGCAAGCACACGCCAGACATACTCGACAGGGCAGCGTCAATTCATCCTGCATGTCCAGCTCAACAACTTATACAACTCCGACAGCTCTATCCTCCCCGCCTCCCAGCCAGCAATCCTCTCCTGGGTCACAAGCCTCGCTGGCCAGGTACAACCAAAAACAATCAAGGCCTACCTATCCTCTGTGCATTCCCTCCATGTCAACACTGACATGCCCTTCTCAGCCGTTGAGTCCCCCCTGGTGCAACGAATCATCCGTGGAATTAAACGCTACCATGGCGAGCGCGACCAACGGCCTGTCCAGCCAGTCACCCTCCCCATCTTGGACGCTCTCCTCGCTCAGCTCAAGCCAGGGATCATCGCCGGCCACACCTCTGTGTACGCCGCTTGCTGCCTTGCCTACTCTGGACTCTTGCGCAGTGGGGAATTTACTGTCAGGAAAGGCGGGAAGTTTAGCTCAAGCCTCAACCTCTCCTGCAGCTCGATCCAGTTCCTCCCCAACTTTGAAACAGCTACTCACGCTCGACTCACCCTTCCGGCCTCCAAAACTGACCCCTTCTGCAAGGGAGTCAGCATCCTCATCAGCACCGCACCAAGACGCCTGACCTGTCCCATCGCAGCACTCAGGGCCATGTACACAGAGCTCCCCCGCGCTAACAAAGCTCCCCTTTTTGAGCAGGCCAACGGAGGCGCCCTCACTTACTCCATCTTTGTCAGAACAATCCGAGAAGCCCTATCTCTCGCCGGCATCAGCCCAGCCCCTTATGCTGGACACAGCTTCAGGCGCGGCGCTGCCTCAGCAGCAGCAGCAGCGGGATACTCAGATTACGAGATCCAGCTCCTCGGACAATGGCGCAGCAATTCTTACAAATTATACCTCGAAAATGACCCAATGCGCATACTCCATCTCTCTTCCCTCCTTCATGTGGCCCATACTCACTTAGCCCCTTTTGAACCTCCGGCTCTGTGGGACTATACAGCCTTGGCTTGAGTTTTTTGGTCCCTCTCTCTTAGGAGGGGTAATCCGGCACTTGAGAACTTGCTTAGGACTCAAGAAATCGAAATTTCTTTCCTGTAAACACTCGTGAACCTTCTCAGTATATTCCTTATTCAATGTTTTCCTACTCTTTCTCTTCTCGATCATTCACTCATCATGCGAGAGCCTTGAATTAATAGATCGGGCAAGTGTGTGAGGAGGGTTGCCTGGGGTTAATTTGGGCCAGAGGCCAGTTCATTGCCACCCTTCACACCATCACATTTACCCCAGCTCTTTGTCCAGCCTCGCATTGTTCTCCTCAATTTAAATACTTGCGGGCGCGGTGTCAATGACCTCGTCGTCTCACACTGTGCTCGCAGGTAAGTCCCCATACACTTACTATAATTACTCGTCTCACACTGCGCTCGCAGTGCCGCTTCACGTAGTACCCACATTACGTCACGCGTTTTAGTGTCCCTCCCACCATCCCTACTCCATTTCATTGCATTCTACTTACTCGTTCCTACTACATCAGTCCCCTCGTAGTTAGCTTGAGTTTTTTGGTCCCTCTCTCTCAGGAGGGGTAATCCGGCACTCGAGAACTCGCTTAGGACTCAAGAAATCGAAATTTCTTTCCCGCAAACACTCGTGAACCTTCTCAGTATATTTCTTATTCAACGTTTTCCTACTCTTTCTCTTCTCAATCATTCACTCATCACGCGAGAGCCTCGAATTAAACATGAGCACTTAGCAAGCTGACTCAGGCATTTGATGTCCTGCAGCTCTAAGTATTGATTCAAAGCTACCAGCTCTAAGCACATCTTATATAACTCCTATGTCATATCACCAGCACTCCACCAAATCTCAAATTCAAGGTTTCTTCTTTCCTGTCACTGATGCCCCAAGATCTTGTCAATGAATCATTCTTGTTTGTTGACTGCCCCAAAGTCATACATCCTCAGATTGCTTTTATACTGATGCACCAACCACAACAGAAGCCTTAAACTTGTTCTCTTTTAATTTTTCTCTACCAAGTGAATAGCTACATTTCTGTTGTATGATACTGTTTTAATAAACTTGAAATTTCCCTCTACCAGTTGTGTGATTAGCCACAACCTCTGGAGGTCACTCTTACAAAAAGCTGCCCTTGGTGGGTGGCTGTCATGGGAAAAAAGCAAT
>QLOM01017418.1:0-14669 GCA_003313785.1 Termitomyces sp. MG148 | reverse complement strand
CTGCTGAGGCTATGGCAGAGGAATCCTCCTAGCAGCCTCAAGTAATGCCAGGAAGAGCTCAATGGAGTGAAGCTCAACCAATTGCTGTGCCAAGTGGTGCAGCAAGACCAGGAGTAGTCTGGAAAATCCTGAAACAGAACACTGGGAGAGACAGTGCACTCTATATGCATCCCAGGCCTGGAGTAGTGTTGTAGACCTTCATTGTACTTTATGGAGAAAACACCAAGATCAGAGGCAAGCAGTTGAAGAGTTCCAATAGAGTCTACTCCAATGACACAGTAGCAACAGAGGAATTTAGTGGCTCAGGGAGTTGCTATCCCTGAGCAGAGGACCCCAGCAGTGCATTGGAAAGATGAGACTTCCAATGATGAGGAAGGTAGATGAACTGAGTTCACCTTGCAGGTTCAGTGTGCTATGCTATGGAAAAGATATCCTAGCATAACAAAGGACATGACATGTACTCAATTAGGACTGTATGTACTAAAGCACATACAATTAATACAAGCTCAAGATGAAAGCATACCTCATTCAAATATATCAGTTTGTACATGCAAATTCTTAAGCTCAAAGCCCAACTTGCAAGCATATATGTACTGGAAAGCTACTTGAGGCTCAGCTGACTTGATGCCAGAGGAAGTAAACTTGATCTCAAGCATACCAATTCCAGCAAAGCCAGTGCTTTCTCCACATTTGGAGGAAGCAATAAGTAATATATATGCACCCTAGCAAGCAGGAAAGTTGGAAGAACAGTTTGCAGCAAGATTTACTGCAGCGCAGCAACAAAATATGTTTAAAGATCAACTAGGAAGACCTTTGTCCATGGTTGAGTCAGTTTCTACCATTCCAGTGGTAGACAGTCACAAAGTGGATGCGGAGGAATTAACTTCTCCACGAGGTAAACAAGAATCAGTGGAGAAAACACCACTGACAAATTGAGTGCCGCTGATAGGGGCTTAGTACCACTGAAGGCAGAATGGCCCTAAAACAGCAAAACAGAAGCTCCAGTACTGAGAGCAGTAGCAGCAGCAAGTTGAGCCTTGCAGCGCAGCAGGCTCAGAGAAAGGGCATGTGAAGCCCTGGGCTGATGGATTAAGGAGGTAGTAACCACTCTAGCTGTGAGAAGGCAGACTATAAGGGGAATACTTGACATCTGTGAAACTCCTTCCACAGAGTTGGCAATGCAAGGAGCAAGCAAGAGTCAAGCAAGCGCAGAGGTGGGCAGGAGTTGGGCAAGAGGCAAGCAAGGCTAACAGAGGGTCGGATGGCGCTAGATAAGCTTACAGTTGGTTCAGTGGATAGGCCAGAAGAACACTGCTATTGTTCAGCCTGGGGATATTCTATCCCATAGGCTGCCTATATATACTATATCAGTGGCTGTGCTATTACTAATACTGTTTACTAATTGGGCCCCGGTATGTAAAGGAGTACAACTAACAATAATCGATGCTGAGTAAGGTCCGGGCATATGACTCATTAAGGCTGACTACTACAAGATGGAAGGAGAAAGGGTGGCCTGAGCGGCTGGTCGGATCTGCTAGGAATTGGCATATTGTTGGACTAAGCTTGGAATAGGTTGGACATGGTCTGGAGACCAGTCCTCTGACACAGACCAAGTAAATGGCAAGAATGGTGACATTTGCAGCGGCAGCAGGGAAGGACCCACATCTGAATAGGAAGTAATGGAATGAAGGCCTCACAAATGGAATGGAAAGCGGAAGACAGAGTGGAGGGAGGTAATGTTTGAGGTGGGGAGCTACACTCACCTCCTGAAAGTACTATAAAAACTGTACCATAACTTGGAATAAAAACAACTTTTTCCCTCAGAGATCAGTGAAGAGTACATAGTACAGAACTAAAGGGCATCTTGCAACCTTTCGAGTCTAGTGACTTTTTGACAGTGTCCAGTGACTTTTTGACAGCATCTAGCAACTTTCTGACAACATCTTGTTGCTTTCTGCTACCAACTTCTGAACTCTGACTTAATACAGGTGCTGTTAGCATTGATAATACTGAGTGGTAATCTCAAAAAATCCCTTGCTTATAATCAGTCACACCTATAGCTTTCTAACTAAATTCCAGAGACTTGCAACAAGTCAAAATTCTGCTTATAGGGAGATTGTAATGCTATTACTGCTGGCAGAGAAGTTTGCTGAAAGAGTGGCCTATCAGCACATGCAAAACCAAGATCTAAATTGATAGAGACACTCCTGGATCAACAATCAGGAAATAGTATTTGATGGGATAACTCCCATCAATGATATGAAGCAGCAGTATGTCTAGCAGACTATGCAGCCTGAGTGAGACAGTAGGAGAGGTAGTCATCCTACTGCAGCACTAGGTCAGAATCCTGACCACTACCATGTGGAGGATAGAGATGGACATGATGATTCACTTCACTGGAATGACACTGGAAGAGTTCACTACACAGGTCAGCAACCTGTTAGAGCATTTTTGGTAGTTCCTCCTGCTGAAGGCAGGAATAAGACACCTAGATTGACTGAGGCAACAAAGGTGTATAATGAGAATATGCAGCAGCATTTCAGCAGCATCATTGATGATGCAGTAGGCATAGCATTGTGCCTACCAGACAGAATCAAGCTGGAAAAAGCAGAATTGAAGCACATACACCTGTACCAAGAAGAGTCCAAGTTCAGCAACTTGGTAAATTGGATGATGGATGTATGTAATCATCTGGTGGCCTGCCAGTGTGGTGGTGATTGCCTAGATAGAGAATGAGTATTTGTTCTTCCTGAGTTCTTGGAAAGACTGGCTAAGAATTGGTTTTGACATCATGTCTTGCACTACAATCATGCAAGACATTCAAGGATGCAATCCCTGAATTATACAATTGTTTCATAAATGCATCCACAATGCAGGATGCAAAGGAGGCATTTATTGCAACCTCCTATACAGAAAAACTGGAAGTTCAAGGTATCCACAACACCTTGATAGACCACATGCAGAATACGTCCATTTACCCAGACAACTGGGTAATGATTGACACATGCCTGAGGGAAATACCAGATGCAATGAGAAAATCCCTCATCAATGGGCTATCACTCGAGGTGAATATTGTGAAGGAATTTGTAGCACATGCTCTGTGCTATGAGCAAGCCCACAAAATTGCAAGACACTTTGAGCTGCACTGCTCAAAAGCCGCTGCCACTCTTATTTTCCTATCTTGCTAGTGATGCAAAATGTAGGGTTTGTTGAACTAATCAGAGGGACTCTAATCAGTGTAGACAACTAAACTTTACTTTCATGAGTTTCGTGGGGCTATGACACAGAAACTAACACTTGTAATGAAGTTGTAATGGTTTTTGTAGTTTTAGTTTATTATTATAATGAACCGAAGTAGTTCACAATATAAATGGTCTCTAAAAAGATACCAAAAAGTGACCCTAGTAAAGTCAACTAAATGATAGGCCTAAGTAGTCACACTCCCTGGGGACCCCAAGCCACACAAATGGTTTATTCACTAGATTAACAAAGTTCAAGCTTTGATTTGAGCGAACTTAATTCACACAAATGTAGGCAATAAGCTTTATTAAAGCTGGTCTGAAGTACTTTACTGATTAGCCTAAGTAGTCCACTCCCTGGGGACCCCGAGCTGCACAGGTATTTTCTTAGCTGGGTCCCCCTTTTCTTCCCCTATTTATATCCCTTCAAATGCACACGGACCATGCGTAATTTTGCATGTCAGTGGCTTCCTATTGGTCCGGGTATAGGCTAAAGTTTGAGCCATCTGGGTGCCAATTCAATAAAATTTACTGAATTGAAAGTTTTTGCTCCGGCAGCCGGTTTCAGGCTATTTCCGGCCTCCAGTTTCTGCGTTTCTGTCATCCAGGACCCGCAAAGGGTCCCTCCGTTGTATCTGCGTGGTTCCGGGGAGTCCGGAGGTACCCAGGGGGGTGGGATAGCACTATAATTGAGTGCTGTAGGGCTCTGAGAAGGAAAGTCACGAAGGTTTGATGGAATTGATGCGCTGATTGCAGATCATGATCCAGGATCTTTGATTGATTGCATCAATCCTTAATTTATACTGATTTTGGTATTCAGATCTTGATCCGGGATTAGATAGCTACTAATCTAATCTATTTTGATGGCCGCCGAGTGCCATGCTATTTTCAGCTTTATCTTTGATTGCGGATCTCTCCATGATCAAATCAGCTTCTTTTGGCACAGCCACAGCTCGCTTATCATTCCCATCAAGATCTTACTCCGGATCATCAATGATTGATTGATGGAAGCCTTGGCTATCACCAATCCATCACTGCTCGAAGGTTTGTCTATAACTCGACAAATTATGCACCGTTTGACTTTGTTTGACTAGTTTCAGACTCGTCGGGAGGCGGGAAACACTACGGTATGTCCAGCCTACAGGGTTTGGCTGTCTAGTATGTCTGGCTTACGGTTTTCAGCCTTGTTTTTAGACATACTATATATATTTTTGTCTTATACCATATAATGCTACTGGTTTCAGTGTTCTGCAATGGCGGGCCACCATATCACTAGTTTTCCACTTTGCACTGTCCCATTCCAATAGTAAATAGTATATTTACCCATGCCCAGCACTAATTTGATTTTCACTAGCAGTCCTAGATCCTCTGCCAATGTTGCACATAACTATATGATGTTACTTTCTGCAAGTGAGTATCAAGAATGCTCAATAATTACATAAGTCTGTCATGTGACTCAAGGAATGAAATCTATCGCATCTTATGACATGAATCATCAGCAGCCCCAGGAACATCACAGCCTGTTACAAAACACTGCATGTTTGTTCATTGGTGGGAATTCTGTTGAGAGACCTCATCGGTGTTCACATGTTGAGCGAGCAAGGCCAGATCAGTGCTATCCAAGGGCTTGCCAGTACATATCTAAAGCGCTGGCCTGCTATGATGCCTGAACAAACTGCACCTAACTCAAAAGTCCTTGTCTTTGCCCTTTGAGAGGTTGCGGGATTGGTACAGCAGCTAGGCAATGCTCCACCTCCCGTTCAAGTAAGAAATTGCCCTTCTGTTCCCAAATGATTTAAACTCATGACTGATCAATCAGGATGCTCTTGCCGATCCCTTAGTCACTCTGCTTTCCCATCCAAGCCACACAACACGTATAAATGCAGCATGGACTCTCCATTGTTTTTGCTATTCTACCCCGCTCCACCTTTCTAAAACTATCCTCACTGTCACTGAGTTGCTCCAGCATGACATTACATCTATTGTCTCACCCACAGCACCATCTGATATCAATTTACAAGCACTTGGACATGCATATGGTCTCGCTGCTCTTGTATCCATCATCCCTGAACAACCCCTCTACGTCTCGTACAATGTCAGTGCCAAAGTCCTTGATATGGCTATCTCATTGCTCAAACGGGCTGGCAAACATGATTTCAAGATTGCTGGAGTAGAAGTTTAAGTTGCATGGACATCCATTGCATCTTTGATAGTGCTCGGTCCAAATTTTGTTTGGCCACATCTGCCACAGCTCTTAGTACTCTGGCAAAACACGCTACTAAAACCAAATAGCAAGGACACTAATACCACAAGATTGGTAGGGGAGTGGATGTTCCTTCTTCATGTCCGGGAGAGTGCTTTGAGTGCCATTCTGTGTTTCCTGCAGCACAATTCATTGACTCTGGTCACACTTGATGTTGGTCATAGAATTGCTTTCCTGTTGAGCAATGTGCTTTCTTTTGCAAACAACTTCATAAGCCAATGTGTCAAGGATTCAATCAAGGCCCAGCAAATATTTGAATCCATGAAGGGCCTCAATCTTTGGTCTAGTGAGGCTCTTCTTCATTGGCATGTGTATCAGTGTTTTACGGCTCTTGGATTTTCAAGCCTTGTGGAGTCAACTCAAGCCACTTTACTTCAATTGGCTGTCTCTCTTTTTGCTAGCCCTGACAGATACGGTGGATTGTTAGTTCAAGCTGCCATGGCATCCTCATTGAGTACATTTACATCAGTCTGGCAAACTGTTGATGGATATGCTTATGGTGTGACATCAAATGGAATTTTAGATGTCAGAAGCAGTATTGTTGGGGATGACTTTACCCAGGATGGGCAGGACTATCTCAATTGTGACACTGTCAAGGTGTCAATCAATGGCCTGGCAAGTTAACTCCTGTGTTCCCGCCATGACCCACTCTTGCTCTGGCAAGTAAAGGTGTCTAATTCTGAGTACAAACTATTGGAGCCACTGCTACCTGCAACAGCCGTAGTAGATACTGGAATTGAGCTTTTTGCTCAACTACTCCCTCTTTAGGATCTCACATCAATGATCCATGTTATCACTCAGCTTCTCAAGTCTATCAGATCTCCCAAACTCAAGAAGAACTAAGGCAGAAAAGCAGCTGTAATGATTGAACTCTTACTCGCTCTTTGATATGCCACTGCATCCCACTTTCAACAAGTGTGGGAGACCCTTGGAAGTACTCAGATAACCCTAACCCTCTCCGTTCCTCATGAAGTTTTGGTTGATATTGCTTGTACAGCTAGTAGCAAGTTGATAGGTCACTTGGCTAGTCTCTCTGGAACCAACTTTCTCCCAGGCCAATTTAAAGACTTAGTAGATCGGGTTGTAAGCAATCGTGATCCTTATGGTTGTGCTGGTTGTGCATTGGCCTTTGGCGCAATCTACAGCCATGTAGGTGGCCTAGCAGCTGGACCTTTGCTGAAGACAACTGTCAATGTCTTGATGTCACTTAGTAATGATCTGCACCCTGTGGTACACTTTTGGGCTTTGAGTGCACTCGCACAGGTGATCAATGCTGCAAGTTTGGCATATGCTCTATTTGTGTTGAGCACTTTAGGTATGCTTTTGAAGATATATCTTATGGAATCCCATGAGGAAGAAGGCAGTACCCTTCTGTAAGGGCAACCTCCAGAGGTTGTGGCTAAGTCACACAACTGGCAGAGGGAAATCCAAAGTTTATTAGAGACAGTATAATACAACAGGAAATATGACTAATCACATGTCAGAGGGAAATCTGAAGAGAACAAGTCTAAGGATCCCTCTGCTGTGGCGCGGTGCATCAGCGCAGATGGCAGAAGCATGGGGATGACTGTACAGTACTTTTTGGAAGGTGCGGGAGCATCCCACACCAAAAAAGGAAGTTCCAGAAATGGAAGTCCTCTGACATCACCCTCCTCTAGGGTGCGGCGTCTCAACATACTGGGTAGAACAGCTCGCAAATAGCATGGTTGGTTGAGGTGATTGGGTAGAGGCCGCGGATAATTTGGGGTGCTATGGGATGGTTGTGGTGGAAGTCTCAGACAAGGGCAGGTGCGTGAATGTTTTTGGCTGGTTCCCAGGAGTTGTCTTTGATACCGTAGCCCTTCCACTTGACCTTGTACTGTAGTTTCCACCGAAATAGACAGATGTCCAGGATCTTCTCCACTTTGTACTCTGTTCAGTTGTTGGCAAGGACGGGAGGCGGCAGAGGAGGAGCTCACCAGTCAGGGATGGGATTGTCTTGGGCGGGCAAGAGCTTGATCACGTTGAAAACCGGGTGCAGTTGATGCATTCCGGCGAGCAGCCGGAGTCAGTACGCGAGGCGTCCAACCTGTTGTTCAACCACGTACAGGCCCAGTTGTTGGTGCAAGAGCTTCTGCAACGGTCAGGTGGTTGCAATGTTGGAGGCATCTAGGTAGACGCAGTCTCTGGGCAGGTACTGGAGTGCCGGAGTTTGTCCTCAATCATAGTACTAGGCCATGTCATCCTTTGCCTTAGTCAGCATGGCCTTTGCCTCTTCCTGTGCTTTCTGCATGCGATCAACAAAGTTGTTGACCAACCCATTCTCCAATTGGCGTGCACGTGGTTCAAAGCCCATCTGGGGGTGTTGGCCAGTGTTGAGGAAGAATGGGGATACTTGCATGGACATGTGGACACGGTTGTCGTACTGGAATTCCGCCTCAGGAAGGAGCTTGTTCCAGTTGTCCTGATGCTCATTGCAGAACAGCCAGGGGTACTGTTCTAACTCCTGGTTGACAGGCTTGGTCTGTCTGTTGGACTGCAGGTGATAGGCAGTGGATGTGTGGAGCTTGACGTGCAGGAGACGGTAGAGCTCCCAGGTGAAGTCCACCACAAACTGCAGGCCCCGGTCAGATAGGTAGGCATTAGAAAGGCCATGGAGCTTCCAGACGTTCTTCCAGTACAGGTTGGTGGCGCCCATTGTGGAGCAGGTCATGTGTGTCAGAATGAAGTGCACCTGCCTGGAGGAATGCATTGGGCTCATCCTGCTCTTTGGGTGCAAGTGGATAGACCTTGCAGTTGGCCGGCTTCAAGTCTGGCAGGATCTCAATAGCATGGTCCCACTGCTTGCGTTCCAGGAGGGAGTCAAATGAGGCCTTGGCAAAGACGTCCTCAAAGTTGTGTAAGTGGTCAGAGACCACATCCCAGAAGGCCCTGGGAGGGGCGTTTGTTGCGAAGGCCTGGGCTAGCTGTTGGAAAGTGGTCTGGCTGGCCTGGATCTCCTCTGTGGCTAGCAGGGGTCTCAGAGTAGTGGTGTAGATGTGGTCTTCTACCTTGATGGCTTTGTCCAGAAGCTCTAGGTCTAGGGCATGTAGGAACTCCCCCTTGCATCCTTTTTCCTGGCCAGGGTCTCCTCCACTATGTCTATTGTCCTTGTAGAGGGCCTCTCTAGGAGGGAACACCAGAGGCAGGGGGTCCAGCAGGTCAAGATCCACAAACAGGAGGTATCCCACCCAGCATGCCTGGATAGCTGCATGTTCCCACATCGCGGTGTGCTGCCCCTTCTTCACTTTGTCCGCACAGGTGGCACAGCGCTGGGGGCACCGACTCATGCTGATTTCCCCTGAGGTCCAGTCAATTTCTGGGTTGTGCTCCCGCAGCCAGGGAAATCCAAGGATCATCTCCTGCTTGCCAATGCTCGTAACCATGAAGGTGGTGCGTTCCACATGGGATTTGTAGTGCAGGACAAGGTCCACCACAGACTTGATGAATCCCACTTCATTACGAGTGCCCTTGACATTGTACACCAAGATGGGGGACAGGAGGGGTCGAGTCATGAGCTGGTGCCACTCCATGTAGCTAGCGTCCATGAAGAGTCTGGTTGCTCCAGAGTTTAGGAGGGCAACTACACTCCGAGTTTGCTGCATGTTGGTGGTTTCAATCTCCACGTTCATCCAAAGTGAGTTTGGCAATGGGGTAGACGCTATGACATAGTGGCAAGAACGTGTTGTGTTCATTCTGCTCCTTGGGTGTGAGTGGGTAAACCTTGCAGTTGGCAGGCTTTGAAGCCATCAGGAGTTTGATAGCATGGTCCCCTTCCTTGCACTCTAGGAGGGAGTCAAACAAGGCCTTAGAAAAGATGTCCTCAAAGTCATGTAGGTGGTCAGGGACTGCATCTCAGAAAGCCCTTGGAGGAGCATTTGCTGCAAAAGCCTGGGTCAGTTGCTGGAAGGTAGTTTGGCTAGCTCAGATCTTCTCCATGACCAGTGGGGGTTGTAGCATGTGGCATAGATGCAGTCTCCTACCTCAATGGCTTTATTTGGAAGCTCCAGGTCCTGCACAGGTAGAAACTCCTCTTTGCATCCCTCTTCCTGGCTAGAGTCCCCTCCGCTGTGTCTGTCATCCTCATAGAGGGCCTCTCTATGAGGGAACACCAGAGGTGGAGGGTCCAGCAGGTTGAGATCTACAAATGGAAGATATCCCACATGGCATGCCAAAATAGCTGCGTGCTCCTGCATCCCAGTGCAGTGCTCCTTCTTCACTTTGTCTGCATATGTTGCATAGCACCAGGGGCATTGACTCATGCTTATCTCTCCTGAGGCCCAGTTGATCTCCAAGTTGTGCTCCTGGAGCCAGGGGAACTCCAGGATTATCTCCTGCTTACCAATGCTTGTGACCACAAAGATAGTGTGCTCTGCATGGGACCTGTAGCACAGAACAAGGTCCACAACGGACTTGATGGGTTCTGCTTTGTTGCAAGTGCCATCAACACTGTACACCAGGATGGAGGACAGGAGGGGCCAAGTAGTGAGCTGGTGCCATTTTATGTAGCTAGCCTCCACAAAAAGTGCTATTGCTTTGGAATCCAGGAGAGCAACTACACTCTAAGTCTGTTGCATATTGGTGGTTTTAATTTTCATGTTCATCTAGAGCAAGTTTGATAATGGAGTAGTTGCAATGACATAGCAGTGGGAGAGACGGTGCTCCCAGGCAGAGATGCACATCCACAAAGAAATCAGGGAGGACTCAGGAGAGTCATTGGGTATGTCAGGGGCAGTGCTTATGGTTAGGAGTAATGAGTTGTTGACAGAAACTGTATTGGTTTCTTCTAACAACAGTCTCCTTCAGCTCTTCTGGCCCTCTGGCAGCAAGAGGTGCCTTGCATGCATCCTCTGGGACAAGCACATCTGGAGAAGGTATTTTGGCCACATTGCAGGCTGCTAGGAGCTGCAGGAGTAGCTCCTCCTGCTCCTCTAAGGATAGGTATTGCACCTCTAGGCCCTGGAAACAATAGCAGACAAAGTGGCTCTGCATGCTGCAGCGTTGGTACAAGAAGAGGAGTGGTGCATGCTGCCAAGAGGTGTCCACATCCATTGGGGTGCCAGAAGGTAGTACCAGATGTCAGAGGTGCTGCCAATGGTGTTGTCAGGGCAAAAGTGGCCAATTGGCAAGGGAGCGTGACAGGTAGACATAGGTCTTGCTTGAGCTCCATGAGCTGCTACTACTCCTAGGCTACTCAGTACCATAATAGGACCTGGTTGTCCGCTAGGCATCCCTCCATGAGATTGTTGATGCACTCCATTAGGATTGGATGGAGCCCTTTCAGGAAGGTGAGGCAGAGTTGCAGGCCATTGTGGTACTTGGCTTGCCCTACCAGTGCACAGAACAAGTCAATGTACTTGTCCAGGAATTGCTTCTCCTGGCTGTACTCTTGGCTGGGTTCTAGGGGAAGGACTTGTCCCAGAATTCCTGTTCAAACTTGGCCCAGTCTACAAATCTGCCAACACCACTGGGGCATTGCAAAACTCTCATTGTGTAGGTGGCCACCCATCTCAACTTCATATAGGACAGGACCCACACGATCTTTGGCTTGTCAGAGATGAAATTATTGTTGCAGAGTTGGATATAGGTGACACAACATTGCAGGAAACGTTTCCTGAATGCATGGTCACCGTTGTAAGTATCAGGAATTGCTGGGCATGGGATGTTGGAGTGCTCCCCTGCCAGAAAAGGAGACTGCATGGTGCCAGGGCATTGCGCCAGCGAGGTAGGGTTGGCTGCCACCAGAGTGAGGCATTTGAGGAGTGTGTGGAGAGAGTTGAAGATGGTTTTGGTGGTTTGGCAGAGCTGGGTGAGTTTGGCAGGGTGTTGAGTAAGGGAAGCTTGAATGAGTTGCACTTGCATTTTTAAATGGAGCAGGCAGGTCCAGGCTTCCTTGCCGGAGGCTATGGTGTCCATGAGAGCTTCTGAAGCAGCAAGCTGAGACATAGAGAATGTCAATGCTTAAGCCTGGCGGGAAAGCAACAAATAGGAACTGGATAGAGTTTGGTGGCTATAGGGGGCTTCCAGACCAGGGTTAGGAGACTTGTTCTGCTGTAAGGGTGACCTCCAGAGGTTGTGGCTAAGTCACACAACTGGCAGAGGGGAATCCAAAGTTTATTAGGAGCAGTATAATACGGCAGGAAAATAACTAATCACCTGGCAGAGGGGAATCCAAAGAGAACAAGTCTAAGGATCCCTCTGCCATGGCATGGTGCATCAGTGTGTGGGGGCAGAGGCGTGAGAATGACTATACAGTACTTCCTGGAGAGCATGGGAGCATCCCAGAGATCTCTGGGCAAAGGCATGAGAATGACTATACAGTACTTTCTGGAGGGCATGGAAGCATCCCAGAGATCTCTGGGGTTCCAAAAAAGGAAATCCCTTGACATTAACTACCAATTACAATTTACCTAACGCCCAGGTTCCAACTGATTAGGATGAGCTTACCAAAATCACTCCAAGGGAATAAATTACCTTTCCCTGGTTGACTCCTTATTATATGTCATTCAAACACATCCGGACATTCAATTTGCAGTTGGCTTAGTAGCACAATATGCTGCAAACCCAGGCATCCCAGGCATAACACATCTAGCAGCTTGTAAAAGGATCTTGAGATATTTAAAAGGAACTAAAAACTACTCACTCAGACTTGGGAATATCTTGAAGGGTGATGTCAAACTTGTCAGATGGAGCAATTCCAACTTGGCTCAGGACTCTCTTGATCAAAAATCCATGAGTGGTTGGTCATTTGACATCAATGGAAGTACAGTGTCTTGGTCCTCAAAAAAGCAACCCATAGTTGCTACATCCACTGTTGAGGCCACATACATAGCTTTGTCTAATGCTACAAGGGAAGCCATTTGGATTCATAGTCTTCTATCCAAGTTGGATTTTCCACAAATTACTGCAACTATCATCCACACTGACAGCTCAGGCAGCATAACCCTTTTGAATAATCTGGTATCTCATTCTTGGGCTAAACATATTGACATACATTATCATTTTATCTGGGATCACATTACTCAAAGGAACATTGAACTAAAATACGTCTCTACCAAGGACATGATCGTGGACATTTTGACAAAGGCCTTGCCCCATGTGACATTAAATAAATTTCGAGAAAAACTAGGTGTAATACCTTCTCCATTATTGACGAGTGGGAGTGTCGAGGGAAACGTCTATAACTCCGAATGAAGTTTGGGGCATCAGTCTCAATATGTTTCTCTTTTATTTCATAATCTAGTTATCAGTGGCTCCACCAGCGCCACAATTGTATTGTGGTTATTTCAAAATCTCTTCCCTGTGATTTTAGCCTAACGGCTAATGTATTACGACTACTCCGATTGTCTTACAGGTATTTTCTATTCAATGTACCTCGATGACTGAAGTTCGAATCATCTCTGACTTCGAACTTCAGGTATGTAAATCTACTTACTTATGTATTGTAAAGTGTTCATTGTCTCTGACTTCGAACTTCAGAAATATACATTGTTTTATTCATTACTCATTACATCCGTCATGCTGCGACAATTGTTCTGAAAGGCCTGAGCCCCTTGCTAGCCTAAGCCGGGGTATCTGGGCCGGCCCTATGTGATGCTGCCGGATATAGGCAGTGTCACGGTACACTGATTTAAGTCTCGCGTGTAAACTCGATTGCAAGAAAGCCACCTAACTACAACATAGATATTTAAAGGGTAACTAAGCGGTAGTCAAGGAGAGTGATGTAAATATAAAGAATATCATATGTACATATGAGATAAGGTCACGTAAACTGACCCTACATATATGGAGATCATTGGACATGGACACGAATGATGGATCCTTGTGGTGTACATCATTCCTGACACTGCTGATACGTCTGTCTCAAAACTATGAGACAGGACGAAGTAAATAAGAAGAAGTAAACATTACCTAAGCCTAATCAAAAGAGCTGAAAACTGTAAGCTCTAGGACGTCAAAAACTGTAGACGGGTATACTTACTCGTCTAAACACCTCCCCACACTAAAGAACCAGCCGAGCCGCAAGCAAAGAGACAGAGAGTAGTTGCTATCAACAAATTGATGGCAGCACGCTCAGTTTCGGCACCAGCACGCTTACTTCCGGTGGCAGTGTCAAAGGAAATCACCGATCACTGATGTGGTCTGATCAAAGCCTTCTTCACGAAAACCGACTTGTATACTCACAATCCGCTCTTCCCTCACCACCACTGCGAACACGACCATGACCACGAGCGAAGGACCTGCCGAAACGAGTCCCGAGGAGAGTAAACCAGGGAAGCGGGATGGGAAGCTGGGATGAGGGAAGAGCCGAGGCCGGAGAAATGCCAAGCACTCCAACCACGGCAAGTGGTTTAGCCATGGCGGGAGCCTGGGAACGCGAAGGAAAACGATACCGGAATATCACACGGGTAACGGATGGTCCGTGCGCAGACCGAGGGATATAAAAAGGAGAGGATTTCGGGAGGAACGGGCAAGCAAAAAATACTGCCACGGCTCAGCGTCCCCAGGGAGCGCGACGACTTAGGCCTACGAGCAACATATTAGCTTCGGGTTTTATTTTATACAATTTTATTATTGAGCCCAACCGAGTTTTCATTTGAATTAAGTTAAATTCAGAAAGCTTCAAAAATCAAATAAAATTTACTACTTTTAAAATCATTGAAAGTGCGCGCGCGTGTAACTAAGCCCTACGAACTTAGTGAATTGTCCTGAGTGAACTAAGTCAGACTCATCTGACCAAGCCAGCTCAATAGTACAATTTCGCATCACTGCATTGACATGCTTTTCCAATCGCCATCAACTGGTTGCCCCGAGATACAAAAGTCTCCATTTTCCAAGTGTTACGAATCTTACTCCCTCAATGACTAGGACAGGTGAGCTCTTCCAAAATTTATTTGAGCTGAAATGTCCTTTGACTTTAACGCCCTTGGCAGAAGCACAAGTCACTGATGACATTAACGAAGCCATTGCCAATGGCGATCTCGAACGCACGACTCTCCTCCTTGACGAATGGGCCAGTCTATTCTCCAGACCCCCTAGGCTCAACTTCCTTGAACTCGCCAGTCGAACTGGCTTTGCATCCATCGTCTCCCTCCTTCTTTGTCGAGGCCTCGATTCAACGTATTACGCCGACGCTCTCATTGCTGCCC
>QLOM01017396.1:0-10825 GCA_003313785.1 Termitomyces sp. MG148 | reverse complement strand
CTGGGCAAGTCTCTCCGGAGATCTCCGGGGACCCCCGGAGAACTCTGGGGTGGCCAAAAAAGGAAAGTCCAAAAGGAAGTCCCCTGACAGTTCCATGCTTGCTGCAATCCCTTCGATAGCCTTTTCCAGTTCAGACCTACGAGCCTAATCAGGGCTAAGTAGCGCAGCAACTTGCAGTGATCCCATCCAAGACTCCATCTCAGCTAGCTGAGCTCGAATCGCAATTTCCTTGCTCTGAATAGCAAGTGCCTGTTGGGTGTTTCTCATCCTGCCATCAATATCGTTCATAAAGTCAATCATCTTAGCCTGATGACCCATCATCGCTGCCTGTTGATCCTGAACCAATTTTAACTGCCCTCTCATATCCCTAACCTCATTTTGAAGGGCTCGAATGGTGCCAAAGACCTGTTCAGCGCCCTTTGAGACTTGGTCACTGAGCGCAATCTTTTGAAGAGGATTGTTGTTGTAGTCCCAAAGAAGCCTGGGTGCCGAGACATTTTCTGGGAACCGCTTTCTGAAGGCCTCTTCATTCTTGAGGATATGAAGAGTGGCAGTCCACGTAGTCATTGAAAAGATGACAAGGTCTGTGTTGAGCTCAGAGGTGCGTATAGTTGCAAAAGCTGAGGGAGCCGTTTTCAAAATCCATTTCTTGACTGGCCCGCACAGGTCATCAAAGTTCCTTGCACCTGTGACTACCAGTTCAAATGCTCTCTCCACCGGGATTTCCTTGAGAGGTTTGATCCAAGCAAGGTGCTTAAACACCTTCTGAGGAACATCAATTGAGCCAAGTGCCATGAAACGGTCAGCCTCGGATGGGAGCAAAAATGAGACCTGGGTTCCGCCAAAGGATGCAAAAATAGAGGCGACTTTATAACCAAGTTTTTCAATGTAAGATTGGATCAAGAGGAGATGCTCTGGAGGAATGCTGTCGCGATTGACTGAGCCAGAGTACAGGCCTGGAAGGTGGCATGATAGACGTTTGTCACTTCTACCTCTCCTACTTGCACTTCACCTGACCTCCTACTCCGGTTTGGCCTCAGCAATAGCTGATGAGATACTTTGCAACAAGTCCACCCTGAGTTCCATACAAAGTGAGCCATCATTGTCGAGCTTACCAAGCTCGACATAACATGCTGACGACACATTAGATGGCCTGTCATTGAACGGAGACACCACAATGGGCAGTTTCTTGAGGAGTCATTGCCAAGGGAGTCGAGGAGGTTTTTTACCAAGATGGTTGGTGTTTCAGAGGGGTTTGAAGAAACACAGCCATGCACTACCAACTACTGACCTTTGAGCAGGCGAGCTGACAAGAGAGGAGTATCGTCATCCGAGTTGACATCCTGTGAAGAAGTAGAAGGACAAACTCTGTTTTGAGGAGAGTAAGGGGAGAATGGCGGGATGTCTGAGTTTGGAGGAGACGGGTTGAGGGTGGAAACAGCCAGGGGATGAGGGGTGGGCATTCTGTATGGAGTGTAACATACAGTAACTAATGGGGATTCAGTAGAATTAAGTGACTGTGATGTGATCAAGGGTTGAGGTGACGGTAGGCTAAAGTTAGAACTTGGGAGATTCAGGTTCTGACTATATGAAAAAACTTTATATGGAGATGAACAATGAAACAAAACGTATAATGACTAATATTTGGAGACAGTAGAGAGTCAAAAGCACTATTCTGAGCAGGGTGGGGTGGGGTGGTGGTGGTTGTTGTTGTTGTTGTTGTTACATAGTATGAAAGTAAAAATTGGCTGCCTTACTTAAGGCAGCCATACAATAATATAGTAATTTTAATCAATTTAATAAATAATTATTATTTGTCATAATAATTATTATATACTTTTATTGAGGCCATAGAACCACAGTTCTATGGCTAAAGGTCTGTTACAGTCCTCACACTGATGTGCTGCACTGTGACAGAAGGATCCTTAGACTTGTTTCTTCAGATTTTCCTCTGCCAAGTTTACTTTCCTGTTGTATTGTACTGCTTCTAATAAACCTTTGGATTTTCCTCTGCTAGTTGTGTGATTAGCTGCAACCTCCAGAGGCTGCCCTTACAAAGGTGCAGACATGCCTGGCAGAGTTTTGGTGGGTATTGAGCCAGGAGAGAAAGCAGGAGTTGGCTAGCACCTCCCTAAGACTTAGAGCTCCACACTCAGTGTGTAAATGACATTTCCTTGTGGATCACCTTTGCTGACATATAAGGAACCTGGTTTTGAGCCCAGGTGTTCAGCACAGTGGGTGAGGAGAAGGTGATTATGGTGCTCATACCCTTATTGTTATTGTTCCTCCAAAAAATATAATCAGCTAAATTGATGATATAAATACCATGGGAACATTAAACAAAGTTATGTGACATTGTTTACATCTGTTGAAATGTTAAAATTGAATAATTGTATGTAATCAGGCACATTTGATGATCCATCCTCATAACCGAAGCATCAACCTCTTGGATGTACCTCACAGGTCACCTTTTGAAGGCTCTTTTTTACTGTCACAATGATAATGGGATTCTAATGGCCACCAAAAAGCATACACTGTCATGTCTAAGGGTAACAATGAACATACATCTATAGAAGAAATACTGATAACACTATTCTCTTTCTAAATAATGAGAGTATAGAGTAAGATAAACTCGGGCCAGGAACCGTGAGGGTAAGTAATACTGATGTCTAAGAGTATGATACAAATAAGTGCCGTTCAGGCGACGGTTACATTTCTTGCGCCGCACATTCATGTATTGAGGCGACTTAATCTATGTTTCGTCCGCACTGGAGGAGAACAGCAGCGATGATGACGCTTTCAAGGAGTCTCTGTTGTATCGCATCGGAAGTTATCTGGATCACAATGGAGCTCTGAGTCCTTGAAACATTTGCAAGGAACGTGCGGTTAAAGTCCCCGGCATGCAACTAGTAGAATATGCATATAAGACGATGGCAATTTTTCGAAGCAGAACTCTCTTACATTGATAGATTGATTGTGTGGTGCCCAAATATACTTGACACCACGAACCTCCATTGAGCGCGCACTAGATGACGCAAGGTTAGCAAAGTCCACAATGCATCAAAGAAATTTGGATGACTAGCCTGCGATCTGGGGACAACCTGAGCCAGCTGCGTACGGGTTGCTTTGACAGAAGACCACGAATTTCAATCACGGGAGATGACTTCCACTCAATGAGCGCGATTGCACTGTCTTGTGAGTTCTTGACGGCGGTGTAGCCCGGCATATCGCCGTCGGTGCTGATAGTGTATGGTGTCCTGCCGTCGGGGCCAATGACTCTGGAATTGAGAATGTGCGAGCCAGAAGAAGAGATGTAATATGTGACGAGCGCGGAGGCATGGGAGACAGTTGGGTATGGAAGCGCACCGAGGATTGAAGGAGCGGGCGATTGCGGCCACGGGGAAGAGTTTCCTTGTCCAGCCTCGGTCCAACTGTGGTAGGGGTGCATCCTTGTATTGTATAAAAATTTGGTGTGGAAATAAGAGGTGAAAATATTATAATAAAAGCTTGAAAGGTTAGAAGGCAAATCGATGTTCTCCCAATTGCTCGATAAAGGCTTCATATAGACAACGGAGGCGGTACTCTCAGATAAATTGATTAGCCCGACAAAACGCAAGGAGGTCATTGAAATCCAGGGAGTGATGCTGGATCCAGCTCATGATTGGGAGGGCTGTATCGTAAAAGGGAAAAGCGGGGGAAATACCAAATGCGGCTCGTGAATGACCCTCGAACGCAACGACGGGATTTCGGGATGAGTAAGGTCGCTGCGATTTGATGATGCGACGGTAGATATCAGGTACCACGCATACGCAACGTCATGAGCGTTTCATGTCAGACATTGATTTCTTGGTCTCAAGGGTTGTGCAGAATACGGAACCGCTCCTAGGTGCCTCGTGGCGACAGATATCCAATTGCAAGGTTCATAAGGATACATTTCAGGGAAATGTCAGCAGAGAGCTCAAGACTGAGAGCTTTCCGCACACCATGCGAGCACTTTGATGCACAAGTAGCTGCCGACAAAACTGAGCGTATGTTCAATTCTCCAGACGTTCACCCAAACACCGACAAAAGGTATGCGTTGTCCATCCATGAATCTGAATAATCTTTTGGTCACTACTCATGGGAACAAAGGCAGTTGCTGGTTACTGAAACGGAGGAGTGTACAACCTCCGGATCAAGACAGTTCCGTTTCAACGTCAGACTTCCAGCGGTTCAAATTTCGAAGGTAACCCAAGCGCGACGCAGAATGTGTTGGAGCTCAGTTGAGGACCCTGAGGGAGGACAAGTTTATTAGTTACAACTGCTTAATTTATCTTTCGTAACCTCGATCACGACTATTCGTCTCCAGTAGTACGAGTGAATCCCCCGATAACTTGTTCAGATGTTCAATCACTATGGTTTCTGGTTACTCTTGCGACATCTTCGGCCCACGAAGTAGTAAGCCGTCATCACCGCTTCGCCATCCTTGGGTGTAAAATCCCACATGACATCAGTGTTGTGAAGAGTTGAAATATGCTAATATTGGACTCAAGAATGCGTAGTTACAAGGTGCAACAAGAGAATATGATACGTATTACAGAATTCAGGCAAAGCCACCAACGGTCCCTGTTTCACAGGATGAAACGGTCGGCGATGATTTCAGTATGTATTACATAGCATATCTGAAAATACGTGTGAAAACGTAGGATCATTTTAAAAATGAGGTCACCCACTTCCTTGTCCACTCTCGCGCGGTGGCTTCGTACCGAGTCCGATCAGTCTTATAGAGATGTGCGATGTCTGGCACCAAAGGGTCATCGGGATTCGGATCCGTCAGCATTGAGCAGATCGACAACAGAACTGGAGTCAGATGTCTAGAAAACAGTCACAACCGATAACAAAGGACACAGCATACCCTTAGAAATTGTCAACGCGGGCGACCATTGGTCCCTCAGAATATCCAAGCAAATGGAACCATTGGCGTTGATGTTGGGGTGGTATATCTTGGTTGTAAAGCTGACTTTGGGGGGTTTGAAGGGATAGTCCGTTGGGAAACTGATCGAGAGGAAGAAAACTCCACCCGCATATGGTGAATCACCCTGAGTCGACGGGAGGTGTCAAAAGCGGTTCAAAATAAGACACAGAATATACGCACTGGACCCATAATTGTAGCCTGCCACTGGAACATGTTGTCGCCAGTTGGTCCAGCACTGCATGATGAGGGTGGATCGCGGCCAAGATCAATCAATTCCTAATAAAGAGAGTACAAGTGAACCCCTGAACCGCAGTATCCACGACCAAGCAAAGAGCTTAGAGATGGTGCGTTGACGAACCTTGTTGATACGTTTGAGAGCCATCGGCAACTATGTACTTGGGCGGAGGAACTAAGGAGAAGTGAAGCAATCGCACACGATCAGAGCGATAGTCGAGGAGATTACAAGCGACAAAAGGCGATTTGAGGGCGATTATAGAGATTGGGCAACAGGTCAATGATGAGAATAGTTTTTGATCAGAAATGGGGACTTACGAAGTCTAGAGGGCGAGAGGAACCAGAAACTGGTGGTAGTGAGGGGTAAAGCAGGAAGGTCTTTTGTTTGGTCACTGTTTGTAAGCTGTGGCCACCCCACGCGAGTGGATTGGTCAGCAATCCGGACACTGCCTTTCTTGAATTTTTGGTTTTTTGTATGTATACGAGTTCGGATCATAAACAACTGGGACCAACAAAGCAACCACAAAAGACCTTCTCTCAATCTGGCAACAAAAATTTACTGATAAGGCCATTGTATTGCCAATGATAATTGTCCAGAGAGGTCAACATAACTCAGAAAGTACTACAATTTGGTCTTAGTCGCACACCCCAATCTGTCATCCATGTTAGTGAGTTGATTGTCTCAGGCACGGTCATACTTAGTGGCCCTCCATCATCTCATGCTAAATCCAAGGATCTCTCTACGTGCCTTGATCAACCCACAACTCAACTACAACTCAACCGAGACCCATCTAGATCACTATCGCGTATACTACTCAGAGTAGTATAAAGTTATTTGAAGCTTGAAGCGTGAGATTTGAAGCACATACATAGTCACGAATCATCTTCTGCAAAGTAGTCAAGTAGTCGATGATTGACTCACTTATTCCCTTAGAGGAAGGTGCCGACCCCCCTACACATGTTTCAGAAGAATCACATATTCAGAATGCAAGAAAATATACAAAAGGACTTCAGGGAATCATGGAGGCTCCATCAGAGCAAAATCCCGTCAACCAGAATAACTACCCGTGCTCCCTACCCTTCGTCGGGGTCGCCCAACCCAAAACATGCAACATTTATATGATGCAAAGATGATGGACCCAACACAGCGTAACGTCCTGATGAAAGCAGACGTACCAAAACGTACCTATCATACCGGGCACGGCGTATGCAATCCGCTTGTAGGAACAAGCAAACCAGAAAGAGCCCGAGTAATCCGCTAATGATCACCATCGCTCTCCTCGTCCTCGTCATCACTGACAATAAGGACTCCAGCATTATGGTCATGCGACCCGGGCCACTTCTTTTCTGCATGTACTGTCGTATGCCCCGGCAAGCTATTCCCTGCATTATTGACAGCCAGCTGCCCCGGACCCGACGGTGCAACTTCGGCTGTAGTCGTAACAGCAGAAGCGATAGTAGTCGTTGAGGGATCGTCGTCCGAAGTCGAGGTGGCCCTGTAATTGCACGCGGCACAAAGGCAAAAATTACTCAGCTGTTCTTATCAAAGGACGGCAACCCCCAGCACCCCACACGCTACTGGGATGGGGCACGCACCGGCTTTGTTCGCGCATAGCTGTAAGGATTGTTTCCCGCTCTTGCTTCGTTCTTGCTTTTTCAAATTTCATCATCAGTATTTTGGTCTCCGCGATCTGTGCTTCCAACCGTTTCTGCTGTGCTGCAAGCTCGAGTTTTTGTTTCGCCATCGCGGTCAAGTTGGTATTTTGATTCTGCACAGCGGGGAGAGGTCCAGGAGCTGGAACCGGAGGGGTTTGCATTGGCAAATTCGGTGTAGCTTTGAAGGTCTGTATTGTCTCGGTTATGAAAGATACTGCGAGGTCATCCAAGGAGAACGTCGGAGTCTTTACAGAAGGAACAGCGGAAGCTGAGGCCGGAACCTCATGAAGTACACTCACCGCAGAGGTCTCCGCCTTGTCTGATATAGGAGAAGTAGCAGTCGGAATGTGCGAAGGTACTTGTGCGTCAGTCATAGGAGTCCTAGACGCCAAGCTCTTCAACCTGTTCTTCTGACTGCGAAGCACCAAAGACCTCAATCTCTCTTCCATTGTCTGCTTATCCTCCCCGTCCTCCTGAAGCGAAGATTTCGTCGTCAACATCGGGGACTCAACGCTCGCAGTGGGTGAAATTAGCGTTGCAGTAATTCCAAGTTCCATTTTACTTTTCGATATTCTCTCCTCCAACTCTTTCTGTCTCGCAAGCAGAGATCGTATCTTGAAACTTGGGCCTTTGGGTGCATTCTTCATTGCTCGTGGTTCGAGTGGTGTTCCAGAAGCTGAAGGAGATTGGGATGTAATGGCCTCCAGAGATGATGGGACGAACCGATCTGCGGTTGATTCAGGGCCTGATAACGAGACAGATGTGTGATTGACGCTATTAGAAATTGAAGGCACGTCGGTCTTAGATATGGCTGAAGATGTCACGGGATTGGAGGCAACGACACGATCCACCTGTGTCGCCGATGACACGGATTGCAAGGCGTCAGGTTGATTTGTTAGCAGACCTGCCGATGTTAGATTGAAAGTGATACGTTCGGCTGTGCGGGGAGATTCCAGATCCATATCGTCATCGATATCCATGTCTTCGTACGTTGGGGTGACGGGCAGATTGTAAAACGGTGGAACAGGCTGAGCAATGGTCGGGGAAGGCTGTATAAGTGGTGACATCTTGGTTGATGAAATAGTGGAGGCGCCAGCATTCATTATAGTGTCCCTTGTTGGCTTCTTCGGTAATTCGTGCTTAAGACGCCATTGTGCCTCTAGCGCGGATTGAGGAGGCAACGGAGCACGTGAAGGTAGAGGTTGGGGCACGGAAACAGGAGCATGTGATAACGGATGAGGGAGGGGTTGAGGTGTGATGGAATGATAGGGATATCCTGACTTGGGCTCTTGAGAGTGTTGAGTGGACAAGGGAAGCGATTGAGGTGCAACCGCTTCCTTCGGTGTCGGCACCCCAAGCGCATCGCCATTGCTTGGATGCATTTGTTGAAGTGGAGGAAGTTTCGCAACGGCTGCAATCTTCTTTGCTTGCCGCTCGCGTAGAAGCCTGGCTTTCCTCTCTTTCTTCGTCTCCTTCACAGGTACCTCAATCTCCTTCTCGACTGTATCGCCTTCGATCTCTCCCTCTTCGATCTCGCCTACTCCAGCATTAGCTCCGATGCCATCAACTCGATACCACCAAGCTTTGATAAGGTCCTCTCGCGGCCGCCCCTTTAGCTGATGAGTTTTCAATCCAGTTAGAGCGGTACCAAGTCGGGGACTACCCCAAGCTTTTCGGGCCAACTCAGCAGTAGAAAATTCCACTAATGCCTTGGCCCCGTGTTGATCTATGCACGAGAATACTGGGTAGGCACCACAAGCCGATTTGCTCCAGTTCTTGACCCAATCCTGAGTACGGTGCGATTTGGGTAATTGTTCTATTACGATTGTCCGAGCAGGATTTGGAATGTAGGAATTCCCTTTGGTTGACAATAAACCTGTATATCCCTTTGTAGCATTTGGTGGAATTACAAATAGGCCATGCTTGCTTGAAGGGTCATGGTCCGGCTTCATTCCAATTATCTGCATTGAAGGTGGGACCGCTGGAGCAGCAGAGGCAGACATTATAGTAGGGGGCGGTGCAGGCGGAGGCTTTGGTGCAGGTATAGGTTCTGAAAACTGTAGTACATTGACCGCTGAACGATCCGACCAGCTAAGAGAATAAGGATACGAATCCCAGCCTTCAGTTTTGCGCCCATCTAACATGGACATAGGTGCTTCAGCAGCCATAGCCATTGAGGCGACCCACGAAGACGACGAAGAAGCGACGGGAATCTCGCTGATGTATCGACTGGTAGAGGAGTCAGCCACGTCGTCCGTTGAACAGGGCTCGGAAACGGCGTGAGGCTTGTCCAGTCTTACACCAACTCCACCCATCATGAGGGGATTGGATAGCCCATGTACGAGATGATGCGTACCATTCAACCACACGGGGGGATGTGGAGGCTGACCGCCATGTTCCTGTAACAGTCGTTCAAGCTTTCTTCGCCGCTTCTTCGCTTTCTTGCTCAAAGCTCCGGGCTGCGTGTAGGTTGCAGTGTCCAGTCTCTGCTGACTTGTACTCGCAGCTGGCAAGCTCTGCACGTCATTAATGCTTCTTTTCCTCTTTCGCGTTGATTTGCCTGTAACAGTAATGTATAAAAAGTCTGAGAAGCTGAAGAACAAGAACAAGACAATTACCCTCAAAAATGGGTTTTTGATGAGATCCTTTACTTGGGTTGACCGACACCCCGTTCCGTGGGACCTTGTCGCACTGATCGGTCATAGGGGATAACGAGCTTGACTCAAAACCTGCTTCGCCGACGAGTTCTTGCAGAACTTCGTCCTCAGAGTCATCAATGGCGATAGGGGAAAGCCTAGAGCCCGAACCAGTGATCTTCATCACGATATGGTGGATGAATTAAAGGGTGTTGTTTCGTCAATGATGTGGAGAGCTAAGCTTTACATAATTACGGAACTTTTTGATGTGACGGCGTTCACTTGATCCATGGGGGATTTCTAGAAAAACCAGGACAACCACTAACCAACACTACATACATAGTGCATCTGATTCTCATTCCCATACAAAAAGTAATAATAATGGATTTAGTAGTGGGTATAATACGAAATTTAGTGGAATAATCATGGCACCATATCGCGAAGAGTATAAGATATTCAATGATCCCTAATTAACCACAGAATTCAAAACCGGGGCAACCAATAGCGGTTCCGTATTCTATAGAAGAGCGATTTGTGAGATTTATGGACGAACGTTGAAATTGGAGACGCTTACTGCTTCCATCAACGCCGATGATAGCAAGTAAAGCCTGGAAAACACCACCAAGGCCTTCACCAGCCACAAGACCGGCCTAAAGGAACGAATGCATCTGAGTGTGACACATGATTGCGGCAAGACAGCACTCACTGCAACAGCAAACATGTACATGTCGAAGCTAGCAGGATTAGACCTTTTCCAGAAAACGTTGAAGGTGCAACCGAACACCATGGCAATCGAGTAGAAAACTTGGGGTACGACGAAACCAAGTCCTATAGCGTTCCAATTGAGGATATAGCTATGATACTTTTTGGGAATCCAGTAGTGTTTAGCTATCACGGTTATTACGCTGGCAATACCAAGACCAATGGCTGTATACCCTGAGGAAGGAGGTATAGCTAGAAAACTGCAGAGTCAGAATGGATGAGAGATTCAGCTGTCGACGAATTATTACGTAGGTTAGGTGATGAGACGGCGACTGCAACAGCGACCCATGCAGAGACGGATGGAGCGCTGTATTTGCACTGACCCGACGCGGGAGGGTATCTTGTGAAGGATGCGATGTTAATTCAACTTCTCATATACAGATATTCAAGTATGACTTACATAATACAGGGACTAGCCTTGGTGAACAGGAGGAAGAGACCAGTGGTGAGGAAAATGGAGACAACGGCACCACAGAGTTGCGCAACGAACTGATTCCTGGGCTTCGCGCGGAGAAGGTAGCCAGTCTTCAGATCGCCAGTCATATCGCAGGCCTGTGCGGCAGATCCACCAGCAATAACACCC
>QLOM01017393.1:0-11067 GCA_003313785.1 Termitomyces sp. MG148 | reverse complement strand
GTGTTGCATCTTGTAACCTAAGTTTGATCTCTGCTAGCTGCAAAATATAAGTTGCTAAAAATAGCACTAGTGCACTGAGCTCAGCCAAAGGCTTATTAGCGGCTAGTCAGATCTGCTAGGAATAGGCATATCATCGGACTAAGCTTGGAATAGGGTTGGACATGGTCTGAAGACTAGACCCCTGACAGAAACCTTCAACACACTCCTCAGCAACCACTCCTACTGTCAAGGGACTGGTCTCATTTCTGGAACTTCCTTTTTTAGTCTCCAGAGTTCTCCGGAGATTTCCAGAGATTTCTAGGATGCTCCCATGCCTTCTAGAAAGTACTGCATAGTTGTTTCTATGCCTCCGCCACCCATGCTAATGCACCACACCACAGCAGAGGAATCCTTAGACTTGTTTTCTTTGGACTTCTCTCTGCCAGGTAATTAGTTGTATTCCCTGTTATACTGTACTGTTTCTAATAAACTTTGGATTTTCCTCTGCCAGTTGTATGACTTAGCTGCAACCTCCAGAGGTTGCTCTTACAGCAGAACAAGTCTCCTAATCCTAGTCTGGAAGCCCCTTATAGCTGCCAAAATCCATCCAGCTCCTATCTGTTGCTTCTTCACTAGGCTTAAGCACCAACATTATCTATGTCTCAGCTGGTTGCTTCTAAAGCTCTCTTGGATGCCATGGAGAAGCCTGGACTTGCCTGCTCCATCTAGAAATGCAGGTGCAACTTACCCAAGCCTCCCTTATCCAGCACACTGCCAAATTCACCCACCTCTGCCAAACAACCAAAACCATCCCTCGGCATCCTCCTTGAACGCCTTGCTCTAGCTGCAGCCAACCCCCTGCTGCCTACTCTGCTGGCACAATGCCCTTGCACCATGCAGTCCCCTCTCCCAGCATGGGAGTGCTCCAACATTCCATGTCCAGCAATCCCTAACATGTACAATGGATGACTGCATGTCTGAGGAATGTTTCCTCCAATCCTGCATCACCTACATCCAACTCTGTAGCAACAACTTTGTCTCCAATGAGCTGAAAATTGTGTAAGTCCTGTTCTATATAAAGTTAGCCTACGCAATGAGGATTTTCCAATGCCCTGGTGGCGTCAGAAGCTTCATAGACTGGGCTGAGTTTGAACAGAAGTTCCAAGATGAGTTCTTCTCCCAGAACCCAGCCAAAACCGCCATGCTGGTCCTGCAAGACAGGGATCAGTACGGCCAAGGAAAGCTATTCTTAGACAAGTACATTGATTTGTTCCGCATGCTAGTAAAGCAGGCCGAGTACCTCAATGGCCTGCAGCTGTGCCTTACCTTTTGGAAAGGGCTCCATCTGGTCCTGATGAAGCACATCAACAACCTGGCAGAAGGATGCCTGGCAGATGATTGGGTCCTATTGTAGTACTGGATAGCTTGGAAGCAATGGCAGCTTATGGAGCTCAAGCAGAACCTTCACAAGGCCACAACCCCTGCTTCTTCCTTGCACCTCCCCACTATGCTCTCCTATTAACCAACCGCTCTGCTTCCAACAATGTTGCCAGCAACAACTCCAGCACTCCCAGTACTGCCCCCAGGTATGTTAATGGATGTGGACACTTCTTGACAGCACATGCCTCTCTTGTTCTTGTGCCGACACAGTGGTGCACAGGGCCAGTTTACCTGCCACTGTCCCCAGGGCCTTGAAGTCCAATATCTGTCTCTGGAGGAGCAGGAAGAGCTGCTCTTGCAACTCCTGGCAGCCCACAACACAGCCAGAATCCCTTCTCTGGATGCCCCTGCCCTGGAGAGCATGCACAAGGCCCTTCTTATTGCTGGAGAGTCAGAGGAGTCACAGGAGGGCTTTTAGGGATGCAACAGGTGAAAAGTATGCCCCTATTGCCTAGTGCTAACTGGTTTGCATGTCTGTTAGTAGAAGAGATCAATACAACTTCTGTCAATGACTCAGTACTCCCAACTATAAGCACTACCCCTGACATACCCAATGGCTCTCCTAAGCCCTCCTCAGCTCCTCCTTGGCCATGCACTCCTGCCTGGGAGTGCTGTCTCTCCCACTGCTACGTCATAACATCTACCTTGTTGCCAAACTCACTCTGAATGAATGTGGAGATCAAAACCACCAACATGCAGCAGACTTGGAGCGTAGTTGCTCTTCTGGACTCCAGAGCAACCAGACTCTTAGACTCTTTGTGGATGCTAGCTATGTGGAGTGGCACCAGCTCACAAACTTGGCCCCTCCTGTCTCCCATCCTGGTGTAAAACGTCAATGGCACTTGTAATGAAGCTGGATCCATCAAGTCCATGGTGGACCTTGTCCTGCACTACAAGTCCCATGCAAAGCACACTACCTTTGCAGTCATGAGCATTGGTAAACAGAAGATGATCCTGGGATTTCCCTGGCTCTGAGAGCACAACCTAGAGATTAATTGGGCCTCAGGAGAAATCAGCATGAGTCGGTGCCCTCAATGTTGCACCACCTGCATGGACAAAGTGAAGAAGAAGCAGTGCACTACAATGCAAGAACACATAGCTATCTGGGCATGTTGGGTGAGATACCTTCTGTTTGTGGATCTCAACCTGCTGGACTCTCTGCTGATAAGCCTCTGGCTGAGCTCAGCGCACCAGTGCTATTTTTAGCAACTTATATTTTGCAGCTAGCAGAGATTGAACTCAGGCTACAAAACATGACACATGAGATCACGGGACTTAGCGACCATCTGATTTGGCAATCATATGATAATTTACTGGTCACATTGTGATTACAAGACTTGGCGACCATGAGACCTTAGCGATCACCTGTTTTGGTGATCACTTGCCACTCACCTGACTTCAGCCCAGCCCCCTTTCAAGTCCTTGATCAGTGATAACCAACGCCAGGGCCTTTAGCAACGCCTATTAAAACACAGTGCTTCTTAAAAATCCGACGTCAGATTACTTTAGCAATGCTTATAGCTTATCCAATGCTTAGCAACTTACTTGAGACAGGCCCTTTGATGGTTTCAGGCCTTAGTAAGAGTCCCCATGCATTTGGCCTCTTTCACTGCTAGGATGTTGAGTTAGCGCTTGCCAACTTGACAAACACCATTGCTTAGCAACTTTCACGTTCCATTGTACTTGTCATCATTTTTCTTGATTAATTAATTAGCGACTTTTTAGTTTAATTAACATGGCAACTTAGTGCCTATAAATACTGTACATATTTTGTCTTAGCCACCATTAAATCATATGCTCCACAGTTTAGATCTCATTTTAGCGCATTCTAAGTCCTCAGAGTCGCTAAGTGATACAGTCTTGCTAACTTCACCTTACCAACTTTATTTACCAACTTTCATTCTTATGATGCCATACAGGCACATCATTGCCAACATTTACGTTGCTAGAGTCCTTACCAACTTCTAGCACCCTAGCACCTTGCAGGCTTTCAGCTTAGATTGCTAAGCAACCTCTTTATTTCTCTAAGTCCAACACCACTAAAAAGACTAGGCTTCTGGGACCCTGCCCAGGACTCTTTCAACACTAATGACCACCCAACGCTACTCATTTGTGAGGCACTAAGTTTACCATCTACCAGGACAGTGCTTAGCGACTTTTGGGCATCATCACCGCCTCTGGCATTCCCTCATAAAAAGGCCCTCTACAAGAACAACAGACATAGCAGAGGAGACCTCAACCAGAAAGGATGCAAGGGGGAGTTCCTACCTGCCCCAGACCCGGAGCTTCCAGACAAAGCCATCAAGGTAGAAGACCACATCTATGCCACTGCACTGTGACCTCTGCTGGCTGTGGAAGAGATCTGGGCCAGCCAGACCACCTCCTAGTGGCTGGCCCAAGCCTTCATGGCAAATGCCCCTCCAAGGGCCTTCCAAGATGCAGTCCCCAACTACCTGCACAACTTTAAAGACGTCTTCTCTAAGGCCTTGGTTGACTCCCTCCCAAAACGCAAGCAGTGGAACCATGCCATCAAAATCCTGCTGGATTCAAAGCCAGCCAACTGCAAGGTTTATCTGCTTGTGCCCAAAGAGCAAGATGAACTCAACGCGTTCCTCCAGGAGAATCTAGAGTCTGGACAAATCTGCTTCTTGAAGTCCTCAATGGCCTTGCTGATGTTTTTCATTGAGAAGAAGGATGGCTCCCTCTGGTTGGTCCAGGACTATTATGCACTCAATGTGATGACTGTCAAGAGCTGCTACCTGCTTCTCCTCATCTCAGAACTGATCAACAACCTCTGGGGTGCATGCTACTTCATTAAGTTGGATGTCTGCTGGGGCTACAACAACATGCACATCTAGGAGAGTGATTGTCACGACCCACCCCCAGGCCTGAGCCCCGGGCCCGGGACCACACCACACACCCCGGCAAACACCCCTCGCACGACCTCGACTCAGGACGAACTCCACGAACACCCAACACGGTCATCACATCATACCCTGGTCGACCCTGACGTTCCCCCTGGACACCCCATGGACACTACCGATGGACTCCCAGAGATCCCCGGCGTGACAGCACGGCGACCCACACAACATCCGACGCATCACGCATCATTCAACGCATCATGCATGATCACTTCATGCCACGCATCATGCTGCGCATCATGCATCGCCCTGCGCATCAACCCACGCATCATGCTTCATCCCGCATCAACTCCTGCATCATGCCTCATTGCATCCTCTCGTCGCGCCACGTCCTCCTTCGCGCAGTGCCACTGCGACTCCCAAAGCAACGGCGCCACTCCCATCCAACACCCACGGTTTTCCTTTGTCCTCCTAGGTGCTCCGGGACACCCCCAGAGCCCCGGAGCAGCCCCCAGACCCAGAACCGGGACCCTGGACCTGCCTCATTGTGTAGTCAGTATATAAGCCCCCCCGTAGCACTAAGTACAGTAGTCTTGATATTGCCCATACTCTCCGGTTTTCCTCTCGTATCGCTCCGGCCTCGTAAACTTCGCCTCGCACTCGTCTCCACTCTATAGTCTCGTACTCATCTCCATTTCTATAGTCCGTATTTGTCTCTACTCCTCGTCTTGTATCTGTCCATTGTCTCTATCTACTCTCTTAATTCCATCTCCTTTGCTCATCCGTCTCTTTCCTCCGTCCTCGTCTCTGCCTCGAGTTTCTCCTTCCCTTCCCTTCTCGTATTCCGATCTCTTATCTTCTCCGATCTGCATTTTCCGCTCCTCTGAGTTCGGTCCCGCACCTGTCAAACTCTAAATTGCCTATTCGCCTATCAGCCCCCTGATTTCCCTGGATAGTTTGCCGCTGGCACGCCACTCATTGCGCCATCTAACCCGAACTTCCCCCAGTAGGACCTTCTCGTCCGGCGCTTGCCCCTTGCTTGCGCCAACCCTGGGACACTTCGTCTGAACCTCCCCACGCTCCCGGCACACGCCACCTCATCCTGGCGCCTTCCTCCGGTCCCCTCTAAGTCCCGGCGTGTCCGTAGCTGTCCAAGTACGCTTGGTAAGGCCTCGCTCAGAATTGCTGAGCCCCTGGGTCAGCGGAACCTAATAGTGATGAGTAGAAGGCAGCATTCTGAATCAACCATGGGCCGTTTGAACTCTTGGTGATGTTCTTTGGACTCACCAACAGCTCCACCACCTTCTAGACCATAATAAACAACATATTCTGAGACCTTATAGCCAATGGCATAGTCTGCGTGTATCTTGACAACATCTTCATCTACATCAAGACATTAGAGGAGCATCATTGAATCACGCAGGTCGTCCTGGACCATCTTCACCAACACTAGCTCTACCTCAAGCCAGAGAAGTGTGAGTTCAAGCAGACCTGCATCAAGTACCTTGGGCTTATCATTTCCCATGGCATGGCGGAGATGGACTCAGTGAAGGTGGCCAGTGTCACGCAGTGGCCAGAACTCCAGAGCAAAAAGGAAGTACAGGCCTTTTTGGGGTTCACCAACTTCTATGGGTGGTTCATCCAGGACTTCTCCCACTATGCGCGACCTCTCTTGAACCTCACCAGGAAGGATGTCACCTGGGCTTAGGGAGACAAGGTCAACATACTCCGGAACATCTGCCGAGGTAACCAGGAGGGAGTACAGGAGGACTTGGTTGCAAAGGCCACATTGGTGCTATGCTTGGAACGCCCCTCCAGTGCAAAATCCATAGGCACTGATGAGTGAGGCCTGCAGGATGGACTCCTCACCTTCCAAGGACACATTTACATGCCAAATGATCCAGAGCTCCAGAGGTGCATTGTTAAACAGCACTACAACTTCTACGTTGCCAGACACCCTGGCCACTGGAAGACACTGGAGCTGGTCTCCCAGAACTATTGGTGGCCACAGATGTCATGCTACATAGAGATGTACACTAGCACCTACAACCTCTGCCTCCAGACAAAGCCCCACCAATGCCCCTCAACCAGTCAGCTGCACTCGCTTCCTATACCCACCGTACATTGGAGCATGGCCTCTGTTGACTTCATCATGGAACTCCTGGACATGCATGAATATGACGCTGTCATGGTTGTCATGGACCTCTATGGTAAGTAGGCGCACTTCATTCCGATGCATACAACCTGCTCTGCAATAAGCACCGCCAACCTGTACTGGAAGAATGTCTGAAAACTCCATGGCCTCTCTGATGCCTATGACCAGGGCCCACAGTTTGTAGCGGATTTCACTCAGGAGCTCTATCACCTCCTACACATTAAGCTCATGTTCACCACCTATCACCTGCAGTTCAATGGACAGACCAAGCACGTCAACCAGGAGCTAGAGCAGTACCTTCAGCTATTCTGCAACAAGCAACAGGACAACTGGGACAAACTCCTTCTCAAGGCAGAATTCCAGTACAACAACTATGTCCATGCATCCATGCAGGTCTTCCCATTCTTCCTCAACACTGGCTGACACCTTCAAATGGGCTTTGAACTGCACATACACCAATCAGAGAATGAGTGGGTCAATAACTTTGTTAACCGCATGCAGAAGGCACAGAAGGAGGCTAAGGCCATGCTGACCAAGGCAAAGGATAACATGGCCCAGTACTATGATCAAGGATGGACTCTGGCTTCCCAGTACAAGCCCGGAGACCACGCCTACCTAGATGCCTCCAACATTGCAACCACTCAACCCTTGCAAAAGCTCTTGCACCAACAACTGGGACCATACATAGTCAAGCCTCAAGTAGGACCCCTTGCCTACCAGCTCCAATTGCCCATTGGTATGTGTTGACTGCACCCAGTCTTCAACATGGTCAAGCTCTTGCCTGCCCTAGACAATTCCATCCCAAGCCAACAAGCTCCCCCTCTGCCACCTCCCATCCTTGCCGATGACGGAGCAAAGTATGAGGTAGAGAAGATCCTGGACAACCACCTATGCCAATGTAAACTACAGTACAAGGTCAAGTAGAAGGGCTACTGTATTGAGGACAACTCCTGAGAACCTGCCGACAACGTTCATGTGCCTGCCCTTGTCCAGGACTTCCACTGTGACCACCCCGGAGCACCCCAAGTTATCCACAGCCTTTACCCCATCTCCAATGGACTATGCTGTTTACAATCTGCTCTACCTGGTGTGTCAAGACACCGCACTCTAGGGGGGGGGGGGGGTGATGTCAGGGAACTTCCTTTTTTGGAACTTCCTTTTTCAGAACCCCAGAGTTCTCTGGGGATAACCAGAAATCTCCAGGACACTTCTGCACCTTCCAGGAAGTGCTGCATAGTTGTTTCCATGGCTCCGCCACCCACGCTGATGTGCCACGCCATGGCAGAGGAATCCTTAGACTTGTTTTCTTCAAATTTCCCTCTGCCAGGTGATTAGTTGTATCTCCTGTTGTACTGTACTGTTTCTAATAAACTTCATATTTCCCTCTACCAGTTGTGTGACTTAGCCGCAACCTCCAGAGGTTGCCCTTACACAAACCTGCAGAAAGTTGCCTGTGGTGAGTGTCTAACTTGTCACAATATTGTTCTCTAAGTCTGACAAACAAAAAGTCCAACTTCTAACATAGTGGAGGGTGCTACAACAATATTAATCAGCAAATGGCAACTTCCACCTTGAGCCAGCTCAGTGGTCATCTGATGACAACTTCTTATCTACAATGAAAGGGTGGTATCTCACAATCTGTACATACAGTCAAAACCATACATTTCAAATAGCTTGGACATTCCATAATTGACCTTGAGTTGGATTTTGCACACTACACAGTGCTTTACTTCGGTGTTGACAATGGCAGAGAAGTTGGAAGTGATGATCTCATCGAATACTGAGGGTCACGAAGATTAAGCATGAGTCTGCTTATCATCATACTTGAAACACTGTAGCCGGGTGTATGAAGAGATAGCTTGAAATAGAAGGACAAACGTACACATTGGTAAGAGTCGATGTAGAACCTCGTTGATATCCCTGGAAGGGCAGTTATTGCCTTATTTCTAAAATGAATGTAAGAAATATTTACAGAAGAAGCCTACAGGGAAGTCTGTGAACTAATCTTCACATGAAGGAAGGGAATTTACTTACAAAAAATGTGATCACAGTCACAAGTTCAATAATTGCAATGATTCTGAAATGATACGTCAGCAACTCCACTCTGGAATCAACAATATTGTCAGTGACCCGAAGTATAATGCACCTAGAAGCAGAATTTGAGCTTGGGAAGGGAATTTGTACAAAAACCATACCATCACGGAGCAGTAGTTTGTGTACAGACCTATGAAGCATATCTCCCCGGCTCCATGACTTGAACATGGTCATACCAAAGATTAGGACGTCGAAGATGAGCATTGCGATCCACGCATTGCCAAGGCCTGTCCGTGGGTATGAAGATACAATGACTCTTTTATTTACACTGAGAAAGACGAACGGTTTGCACTGGTGTAGACAAGTTTAGCCAATCATATATAAAGGAAGAAGTTGGTTGTCTTACTCGTGGCGATTGGGGAACATGACACAAGTTATTTGTAGATCAATGATACGTGAATTGTTCTCATGCTCAGCAGTCACGGACCACTAACAGGATGATAACATGAGAACTGTGTGACAAAATGGTGACATTAGACACCCACTGCCCCAAAGGCAATGACTACGAGCCCGCATGCACAGATGAACAGGAGCACTCGCAGATTTCGGTCATACAGCGCATATGTACGGATTACGAAAAGGACTGATATCATAGCAGGTCATCAATAAAAACAATCCAGAGAGCGATGCACATACTTGATACGATAGTTTGTATTATCACAATGAGGAATTCATGGTATACAGCGAGCGAAGAACAGCTAATAGACAGGAATTCGAGATTCTGGGCTACAAGGATGTCATAACTCACATCTAGGACTCAAGTCAGCGAAGTGACGATATGAATTAAGAAGCCAATACTTTGTTACTGTCTGATGACTGATAAAAGTGTTGAACAATGGCAGGGAGATGCCCGAAAAGACTCAAGTAACGATTGAGGTAAAAGAAGACCGAGGCCCACGAGAGAGATCGCGTGCACCACAATCGGTCAACTTCAGCGGGTAGTGTCAACGCGTAGTCATAGTAAAGTAGAGCTACCATATACATGAGATGAAGGCCAGGAGAAACGACAGGGGGCACGTACTATATGAGGCGAGATCGATGTAGTTTGTACTGATTCTGCAAAGTAGTTATGAGATAGAACAACTCAAAATGGATGAGACGGGCGAGCATACAGTTGTGAATAGATAGATGCTGCATGGTCATCGAACATCGTGAGGACTTCTCTGATAGGCTGTTCAGTCTTGCCTCATATTTATACATAGTATGTAAAACTTCTGGTAACATCAAATCACCGTGAACTGCACCACGAACATACTAATTGAGCCCTCGACGCAACAACACAAGGGGATTGTTGATGAGGTTATCGAATGATATCATTTGGACTAAGAACACTGATTATGTTTTACTATGCAATCCTTGTATAGCCTTGCATCAACAATGACTAGTAAACAGTGGCGTTAACTTGTACAATTCACCAGAACTCTTTTGTGACTCATCAGCTGCGACTCATCAACTGTTTCAGCTGTGAGAGTGGAAACCCAAGATATCACGGCACTTGCCCGAAACTTATCAGATTGCTTGACAAACTCGAACTATCCCTTTCACAACACGCTTTACTTAATCATCTTGAAACAAGGTAACTTACATATACAGATACAGAAGACTGAGACTTTGAAAATCAAGTAAAACAATAAGCATCTAATAGAAATCACGAACTTTTGAGGTGAGACAGCAACTGAAGATTGAGTAGATGGCCTCTTTAGCTTGACAAAGTGCACTCTTATCTTTTAGACTTACGCTCAGAATTCTGGTGATTTCATTGATACAAGTAGGTCGAGAACCTTGTAAAGTTACTGTACGAACTGCAAAAAAGACCTTGCAGACGAACAAACGACGAAAGCCAATCCACCGTGCTAAATAAAGGTACGTGTGAAAAATAAGCCAGAGTGCACAATGGACCCTTCAAGTTGGGCGCATTGGAAATTTGGGTCGCGAAGATTGGGCGTCAAGCTAGGGAAAGTGCCAAAGTGGGAGAAGTGATATCCGTACGCATGGCCTGATTCTGCTTAGATTGCACAGTTATTCGTCAGTTCTCTTTATCCACTTGTTGCTGTATTGAACATCGAAGACCACATCTTATCAGATTGGTTGACTCGAGCAGTTAGACCAGCAGATACAGAAGCACAGGTATGTCGACACCCCAGGTGTAGTAATCAGAGGTGGCCAAAGGAAAGAAAGAACATGAAATGGTCATCCAATGACGGACCGCATCGGTCAAGGGACTCGTAGTTCAGCGCGTGTACGTGTCCAGAACAGGAATTCAGAGGAACGCTATGGACAGAGATCAAACTCCACCTCACATCAGGTCGTGTTTAACTCAGTCTGATCTTATCACATAATCTAAATCCAGAAATTTTTTTTGAACTGGACGAAATGTCAAATGTCGAAATCTAGAATTCATGCTATGACTTGCGCCTCCAGATAGTCACGGGACGTTTTGCGTCTTGAAGTCATGGAAAGTGCCCTTGCTCTCCCACTATGACACCTCGTGACTTCGGAGATATGCCGTTCAACAACAAACATCAACACCGCACATGA